>VWPU01007989.1:0-15757 GCA_013398955.1 Callaeas wilsoni | reverse complement strand
CTCGGCCCCGCCCCGCCCCCGCCAGGGGAACCGGAGAGGGGCGTGGCTTCAAGGAGAGATGGGCGGCTCTACCCGGCCGAGGCCACGCCCCCTGTTTTAGCCCCGCCCCATCGGCGGCAGAGAGACGAGGAAGGGCGCGGCTCGGGCAGACGGTGCGCGGGGCTGCTGCCATAGTCCCCGCCCCCCCGGTCTAACCCCGCCAGAGGGCGGGCACGGGGCGGGGCTCCTGTGGCAATGGGCGGGGATCTCGGCATAGGCCCCGCCCACGCTCGACCCCCGCCCCTTGGCACAGTCAGAAGGGCGGGGAGCGGCTTTGGGGCAGAAGTGGGCGGGGCGATCTGCCCTCGTCCCGCCCCTAGGATCTAACCCCGCCCCTCGGCCTCGCCCGGTCCGCGCCGGTGGGGCCGGGAAAGGGGCGTGGCTTAACGGGGGAGCTGGGCGGGGCGAGCAGCTGTCGGTCACGCCCCTCGGCTCTAACCCCGCCCCCGGCTCTACTCCGTGTGACGCAGCTCCGCGCGTCTACGTGCGTGCGTACGTGCGCGCCTACGTGCGTGCGCGGCCCCGCGGGCTGGCAGGACCCGGATCGGCGGCGGCGGCGGGAGCTGGAGCGGGGCCCGGGGGCCCACGGCCGCCATCACGGATTTCCTGTGGGACAAGCGCACCGGGCTGGCTGCGAGGACGGTGCGGCGCGGGGCAGGGCGGGGTGGGGCGGGTAGGCCGCGGTCGGTAAAGGGCGGCGCGGGGCGGGCCCGGCCTGTGGGTCCCGGCGGGGCCGCGGTGGGAATCGGCGGCCTGGGTGTTCCCGCGGGGGTGGCGGGGCCGGATGGCCCGGGGGAACTGGGTTAGGGCTTCCCTGCCGAGGCCGCCCCGCCCTCGGCCCATCTCCCCCGGTGTCCCGGTGCTTCCGGCCCTGCACGGCGGAGGCCCCGCCCGGCGCGGCCGCCATCACCGTCCCCAAACCGGTTCCAGCCCCGCTGCGGAACGCCCCAGTGCTCGTTCCACGGAGTCGGGGCTTGGCGGGCCGCCAGCGCCGCCTTCGCGCTCCCTTCAATCAGCGGCTGGAAACGCCGAGGCTCGGGGGGAACCCAGGGCAAAGCCCCCCGTGCAGGGGGTACCGAGCCCGTGCCCCTGGGTCACCCCATCGCCAGGGCCGGTTCGGCCTGTCCAAGCCCTGCCGGTGATGTCAGCGCAGGGCGGGGACGGGGACGCAGCCGGGGGCATTTTGCATGGGGGAAATTGCCGCGGGAGCTCTTTGGGCAAAGGGAGCTCCGGCTTCTACTTCGGCCGTCGTACGGATAGCCCAAAAAAGCTGTGGCTGCCTCATCCCTGGGGTGTTTAAAGCCAGGCTGGACGGGTCTTGGAGCAACCTGGAGTAGTGGGAGGTGTCTCTGCACATGGCAGGGGGTGGAACTGAGTGATCTTTAAGGTCCCTTAGAGCCGTTAACATTCCACCATTCTATGATTCGTGCTTGGAACCAAAATACGTGTGGGTAATGTTTGAGAGCTGTGGAGCAAGGCTTGGCAGGGTCTGAGGTGCTGCACCCGTTGTGCCATCTCACTTCGGGATCTCCTTGGCTCCAGCCTCTCATGTTCCCGCAGAGAGGCAGGGCTCTGGTAATGTCCATGAGGAAGGGAAGGTTTGCTCCTGGGCGGTTCCCCGTGAGCAGAGGGACGTGTATCACAAATATCCTGAGTTGGAAGGGATCCACAGGCATCATCAAGTCCTACTTCTGGCCTTGCACAGGACACCCCAACAGCTCCACCCTTTGCATCCCTGAGAGCATTGTCCAAAGGCTCCTGGAGCTCTGGCAGCCTCGGGGCCGTGCCCATTCCCTGGGGAGCCTGGGCAGTGCCCCACAACCCTCTAGGGGCAGTGCCCCACAACCCTTTCCATGATATCGAACCTAAACCTCCCTGACACAGCTCCAGCTGTTCTGTCGGGTGCTGTCACTGGTCACAGAGCAGAGATTGGAGCTGCCCCTCCTGAGGAAGCTGCAGCCCCCTGAGGTCTTCCCTCAGTCCCAGCTGAACAGACCAAATACCCCCAGCTGCTCCTCGTGTGGCCCCCGCAGACCCTTCCCCACCCTTGTGTCTCCTGCAAGTGTAGATGTCACTTGCTGGGCAGTAAACCTGAGGCATCTTGAGGAGCTGCTCTCTGGGCATCCATTACTGGTGCAAGGGACTCTGGTGATATCCAGGGCTTCATTTCACCTTCTCTCAGTTCTCCTGGTGCTGTTTCCCTCCTTCCTGGGGAGCTTAAAGAGAGAAGGTGCAAAAACTGTTCCTGGAGCTGTGGACAGTAGAGATGGGTGTGAAGAAGGGGTATGAACCTGGCAAAGAGAACCACGGGGCAAGCACAGCCCCTGTGGGTGGTCTCATCCTGTCCTGTGGGGCTCTGGGATCTCTCAGAGGTTCCTCCCCTCTCTCAGATTCCCCCGGCACGCTCACACGCGCCTGCTCCGCACCGGTTCCTGTCCCCTGCAGCTGTTACTGCAGTCCCTGCCGGCCCCACGGGTGCCTCACAGGGTCCCCGCTGTCCTCGCAGATGCCGCACTCCCGAAGGTACCGCTCGTCGGAGCGCAGCAGCCGCGGCAGTTACCACGAGCGCTACCGGAGCCGCAAGCACAAGCGGCGGCGGACGCGGTCGCGGTCGAGCAGCAGTGAGCGGGACCGGCGGCACCGGCGGGAGGACAGCTACCACGTCCGATCCCGGAGGTGAGTGGGGCTCAGACTGCCGTGTTGCACAGAATCACAGAGGTGTTGGGCTGGGAGGGACCTCTGGGGTCACCCAGTGCAGGTGACACAGGGACACGTCCAGGTGGGTTTGGGATGTCTCCAGAGAGGGAGGCCCCATGCTCGCCCTAGGCAGCTGTTCCAGTGCTCTGCCACTCTCCATGGGAAGAACTTCTTCCTTGTGTTGAGGTAGAACGTGGTGTGTTTCAGTTTACGGCCATTGCTCCCCATCCTGTTGTGAAAAGAGTCTGGCACCATCCTGACACCTGCCTTGGAGATACTAATATGCAATAATGAGATTTCCTCTCAGTCTTCTCTTCTCCAGACTAACGAGGCTCATCTTCCACAGTCTCTGCTCATTAAGAGAGATGCTCCAGTCCCTTAATCATGGCCTAGTCATCCGTACTCACCCAGGTTCTGGGTGACCTGGGCCTGCTCTGAGCTGTCACAGCCTGGGCAGTGCTTGTCACCAAACCCCCTTACTCTCCTCTTAGGGAGGCTTCCTTGTCCAACCACCCAGGAACCCCTCTGGCAGTGCCACTCCACCACCTGAGCTGGGACTGAGGCCCCTTCACAGCGGTGGCTTCAATGACCCAATGGTTGCCCTATTTGACTCCCTACACACCCCACACTCCCAGGCAGACCAGTTTCCTTACTGTCTCAACCCCGGTTTCCCACAGCAGAGTCTCAGACGTCTCAATCCTTAAAAATAATTTAATCTTGGTGCAATAACGAAATAACAGCTTTAGCTGGTGCCTCCAGGGAGGGGTCTTGAACAAAGGACCTGCTGAGCTTTTATCCCTTCACAGTCTCAGTACAGGAAGATCTGGGGTCCTCAGCTCCGAGTGTCCCTCAGTGTCCCTCACCTGGCTGGGACACAGGTCCCCGTCCCCCTTGTTTGTGCCAAGGGTTGGCAGTTCATGGTCTCTTGCCTTGGGCTCCCACCCCTCAGCTGCCACTGCCCCTGGAGCTGCCAGCACTGAGCATATCCCCTCTGCTGTGCTTTTGTGAGACACCTGGAGCACTGCAATGTTTTGGTGTTCCCAACATAACAAGGGCATGGAACTGTTGGAACAAGTCCAGAGGAGGCTGTGAAGTTGTTTAGGGGACTGGAACACCTTCCCTATGGAGACAGGCTGAGAGAATTTGGGCTGGGAGAGTTCTCCAGTCTGGAGAAGAGAAGGTTGTGTCAAGACCTCACAGCACCTTCCAGTATTTAAAGGGGGCCTACAAGGAAGCTGAAGAGGGACCCTCCATGAGGAGCTGTAGTGAGTAAGGAGTAATGGGTACAAACTGAAAGAGAGAAACTTTAGGTTAGACATTAGGAAGAAATTCTTCCTTGTGAGGGTGGTGAGACGCTGGCACACAGGCTGGATGTGGATGCCCCAACCCTGTCAGTGTTCAAGGCCGGGTTGGACAAGGTGATCTGGTCTAGTGAGAGGTGATGATCTTTATGTCCATTCCGACCCCTCAACATTCCCCTCCACATCCCCCTGCCCAGCTACGACGACCACTCTGCAGACCGGAGGGCCTACGACCGGCGTTACTGTGACAGCTACCGGCGCAACGACTACAGCCGCGAGCGGGGGGATGCCTACTACGAGCCTGAGTACCGACATTCCTACGAGTACCGGCGCTCCCGGGACCGCGAGGGCAGCTACCGGAGCTGCAAAAGCAGCCGGCGTAAGCACAGGCGGAGGCGGCGCCGCAGCCGGTCCTTTAGCCGCTCCTCATCGGTGAGTATCCTGCTGTGCTGCGCCTGCCCTGTAACCTTTCTCTCCCAGGTGCTGAGCTGGGTAAGTAGAAAACTCACTTTCTAACGCTCTCTCGGACTCGGCTTGAACTGTGTGTTAGAGAACTTTTGGTGGAGAGTGTTCCTGCCCACGTCCCTGTGTGCCGTGGCTGGCGCTGCCCTGTGCCAGCTGGGCACGGGTGGCTCAGACCCTCTCTCAGTGTTGCCTGCTCGGGTGGGAGGACAGGAGAGCCCCGCGAGGCTGGCGGGTCCCCAGGGTGGTGCTGCATCTCCTCCCGTTCGGTGATGCTCGTGGAGAGCTGTGTAGGAGCCCCAGCCAGGCAGGATTTGTGCAAGGCTCAAACAGCCAGCGCTCAGCTGGTCCCAGTCCCAGAGAGCCTGTGACAGGTGGCTTGCCCCTGTGGTCCCTGTTTCGGGCTGTGGCAGGAAGCCCTTGGCTCTGAGGGTTAGAACCTGCTCCAGAGCAGGATTCTCCTGGGTGGGCCCAGCTGATGTGGGGTGTCATGCAAGGGGCTTTGCGGAGGAGCAGAGCTTTTGGACCACTCAGCTCAGGTGGAGGCAGAACCATCCCAGGCTCTTCCTGGCAGCATTCCTGGCTTTCTCTTCTTGTCTATTCTGCTGTTCACCTTCCACTTCTGTTAGACCCCAGACATGTTCTCTGCTCTGTGTGTGGAGCTCTCAGTGTTGTCTGGTCTGTTCTGGCTCTGTGTCCAGGGAGGGGATTGGGGGCTGGATTTGGGTCCCAAGTCTGCTGGCTGGTTGCTCCCAGCTCTGGGGATACTTAACTGAGGAACCGAAGGCAGGAATTTTCTCTTCTCTGGCATAAACCTCTTATCTGCCTCATCCCAGGCTGTCCCTGTTCCCTGTTGGGCTCTGCTTCTCTTCTGGAAGTTAGTCCTTCCAGGATCAGCTTCTTTGGGGGAGGGTCTAGGAAGAAGTGTCCGTCTTTCCCCAGGCAGTCACTGCAGACTTTCAGTTTTGGATGGATCATTGTATCTAGAGCTGCTTTTCCAAAATCTCGGAATTCATCTTTCCCTTAGTGTCGGGGCTGAGGGAAGCTGTGTGGGCGGTTATTGGAGTGGGATGGGGGTGCCTGTGAGGGCAGCCTGGGCTTGTGCAGGACCTCACAGCACCTGCCTCCTGCTGCCCTTGCTCTGCAGTGGCCGTGGGGCTGCCGGGAGCCCCTCCCCGTGGCCTCTGGCCCTCGGCGTGCTCAGGCAGTCCCCAGGACCCGAAGTCCGGTGCTGTTCCTCTCTGAGCCCCCGTGGGAGCGAGAGCAGCCGGCCCCTTCTCTGCCCCTCGGCTCCCTCACTCTGACAGCTCTGCTGTCACACTGGTTCGGGTTGGGGCTGTTTGTAGGTTCTTTTTTTTCTTATTTTTTTCTTATTTTTTTCTTTTTCTTTNTTTTTTTTTTTTTGCTACAACGAAAAGCAAACTGTTTTTTTCTTTTCTGAGCTAGTGTGTTGTATCTTGACATGTTCCCTTGCAATATCCCTATCGTTATATATTCCTCTGTGCCGTATGAATTGGCTGGGAATCTCCTCCTGCAACCCCTCCTCAAACAACCATGTGAATTTCCAAACCAACCAATGCGTGACGCTGGCTGCTGCGCTGGTTTGAAAATCTGATTGGTGAATGATGAATTCCCTGTCTGCCTGGGCCAGCAGCGGAGTCGACAGAGCAGCAGAAGGGCCAAGAGTGTGGAGGACGACGACGAGGGGCATCTGATCTATCGCGTCGGCGACTGGCTACAAGAAAGATGTACAGCCAAATCGTAACATAATTTAGCTCTCTAGTTAAGCTCCCATCGCAGTCGCAGATCTGTCTTATCTTTCTGTTTCATTTTATTTTCATTGTTTATTAAAGAGAAACCCTCTCCTTTTCCTTCCCCTTTTGTTAAAGCTACGTTTATATTGTGTATTGTTACTGAAGTGCCAGGGAATTAGGGCAGCTGCCTTGTGCAGCCGGTGTCAGCCTTCCGCTGCTCCGGTCTCTCCAGCTGTGTGCAGGTTAGGTGTTGCAATGCATTCTCCTCTGCCCTGTGTATCGCTGCAGCCAGGTCCTGCTCCCTCTCTCAGCTCCATCCCTCTCCTTCTCTCCCTCCCAGATGAGATCATCAGCACCTTGGGGGAAGGCACGTTCGGCAGAGTGGTGCAGTGCATGGATCACCGGAGGTATGTGGGAAAAGGAGAGACCAGAGCTGGCAATGGAGCCTTTTGGGCATAAAGTGGGAGCCTGGGGGTGAAAATCAGTCTCTTGGTTTCTGGTATCTTCTGCTGCTCTGGGCACTCACCCTCTTTGTGTTGCCCATGTGCTGGGGGAAGGTTCAGGGCTGTTTTTTAGGGAGGGAAAGAGCACAGCTTTGGTGGACACCCCTTAATAATAACAACCTGCTTGAGCAAGGGTGGGGAGGCTGGTCAGAAGGTCCCTTTCACAGGGCACAGCCTCTGTTACCCCCTCAGGGCTCACCTTGTACTTTCTTCCTGTTTCACCCACAGGGGTGGTGCACGTGTTGCTCTGAAAATCATTAAAAACGTAGAGAAATACAAAGAGGCTGCTCGACTGGAAATCAACGTGCTGGAGAAAATCAACGAGAAGGATCCTGAGAACACGAAGTGAGTGTGCTCTTGGTGTTGAGCAGGAAGGGCTGGTTTCAGGGCTGAGGTGGAAGAGGCGGTGGGTGTTGTGGGGTTGAATGTGATCCTGGATAGTTTTGGAGGCTTTTTGGCTTGCTGTGGGATACAGACTGAGCAGGGAAAGGAGGAGCCTGGCAGAGGGGTGACACAGCTGAGAGGTGCCTGCAGAGCTGTTCCCAACTGGAATGTTTCTGTCAGTCTCTGTGTCAGGATGTTTGACTGGTTTGACTACCACGGCCACATGTGCATCTCCTTCGAGCTGCTGGGGCTCAGCACCTTCGATTTCCTGAAGGATAACAACTACCTGCCTTACCCCATCCACCAAGTACGGCACATGGCCTTCCAGGTGTGCCAGGCTGTGAAGTGTAAGTGTTCCCTGCTGCTCTCCCCCTGCTCTGGGCTGACATGGGGAGCTGAGCAGGTTGCAGTTCTGCAACTGGTAACCCAGAGCAACAGGTTTTTGCTGTGGTTCTGAGCCTGAGCCTTCCTGCCCCTCTGGGAATGAATCTTCTTCATTTTGTGATGCTTGTGGGCTGGCAGTAGCTCAGAGCACTCCAGCATCCACCCCCCTGCACCTTCTGGCGATCAATACAATAAATCTTTCTGCTTCTACTGAAGCATTGTGGCCTGGGCTTTGCCTGGCTGTTCGCACCCAGGTTGAAATGTGGATTAAACTGGTGCCAGTATGAGCAAACTGAACCAGTGATGGCTTTTTGGGGGGTGCAGCCTTGCACTGCTTCTGTCCCCTCACCCTGACTCTCTTTGCTCCCTCAGTTCTGCACGACAATAAACTCACCCACACTGACCTCAAGCCGGAGAACATCCTCTTTGTGAACTCTGACTACGAGCTCTCCTACAACCTGGAAAAGGTAACACACTGCCTCGAGCTGGGTCTCCTCTTGGATTCTTGGTGTCCCTGACCTTACCAGAGGAGTCAGACACGGCCCCAGGGGATGTGGACTCCATGCAGTCCTTCAGGGCTGTGCATGATCCGCCAGTGCTCAGGCGGTGCTAAGTGGGCCATGGTGACCCCAGGTGTAGCTGGCTGGTGGTGGGAGCTCGTTTGGGGCTGAGCTTTTCCCTCCCGTGGTGCCCTCGGCTGTGTAAGGAAGGGGCTGGAGCTCCCAGGTGATGGATCCCGTTCTCCCCCATGCAGAAGCGGGACGAGCGGAGCGTGAAGAGCACGGCCATCAGGGTGGTGGACTTTGGCAGCGCCACGTTTGACCACGAGCATCACAGCACCATTGTCTCCACCAGGCACTACCGGGCCCCTGAAGTCATCCTGGGTAGGTGCCACTGGGTCTCTGCCAGGGCAGGCGTGCCACTTGAGGGCACTGGGTGCTGCCCACTGGGCTGGGGAGTGTTGGGATTCCACATCATTCAGGACCTGCCCTGGGTTTGCCCTGGGAGATGGGAAGTGCTTTGTTCAACAGCTCTGCAGTGCTGTTCCCTGGGAAGGCCATGGTTACGGCCCTGTCATTATTCTGGGGTTGTTCCACCTGGAGAAAAGGAGGTTCAGGGGGGACCCTCTCATTCTCCACAACTTCCTGACGGGGGGGTTGGGCTCTGCTCCAAGGGAACAAGGGACAGGACAAGAAGAAATGGTCTGAAGTTGTACCAGGGTTGGAGATCAGGAGGAATTTCATCCTGGAAAGGGTGGTCAGGCATTGGAAGGGGCTGTCCAGGGAGGTTTGGCGTCCCCATTCCGGGAGGTGTCTGAGGAATGGCTCAATGTGGCACTCAGTGTCCTGGACTGGGTGACAAGGTGGGGATTGGTCACAGGGTGGAGTTGTGATCTTGAAGGTCTTTTCCAACGTTGATGATTCCATGATTATCGCCTGGTGTTTTGGCATTGCTGCCAGCTGGGCAGTATATTGCCAGCAGAGCACCAGGAGCCTGGCTGGAATAGGATGTGTTTTCTCAGTTACTTATTTTTAAAAGAAAGAGGGGTTTGGACTCTTGGGTTGTAACTGGATCATTTATTTAAACAACATTGTTTTTCAGAGCTTGGCTGGAGCCAGCCCTGTGATGTGTGGAGTATTGGCTGCATCATCTTTGAGTATTATGTGGGTTTCACCCTTTTCCAGGTGAGAACTGTGTTGTGTGGGTACTTCCCAACTGGTGAGAGGATGCTGGCTGCTTCCCAGCACAGCCCAGAGGCCTTGGGACTGATGGGGGTGCCTCCATCACTGCAGTCTTGTAGAGACACCTGAGACGTTGGCCAGGAAAGGGTTCTGGGTGGGGGAATACCCAGGGCTGGAGGCAGAACCACTGGAATCTATTCCATGCCTTCCCTTTACGTTTCTCTCAGACACATGACAACCGGGAGCACCTGGCCATGATGGAGAGGATCTTGGGGCCAATTCCTTCTCGGATGGTCCGGAAGACAAGGTGAGCAAGGGCAGCTGGGCACTGCAGGTTTGCCAGCCCTCCTGCTCCATGGGCAGCGGTTCTCCCTGAGGGAGCACGCTTCAGAACTGCCTCCTGAGGCAGCCAGCTGTGTCCCACTGGGGCTGGCGCCTTGCTGCTGCTGCAGGGTGTGTTGTGCTCAGGTGTAACCTGCTCCCACCTGTTACTCTGACAGGAAACAGAAATATTTCTACCACGGCCGCCTGGACTGGGACGAGAACACCTCAGCCGGACGCTACGTCCGGGAGAACTGCAAACCACTGCGGGTAAGGCAGCTTGGCCCCTCCTCAGATTCTCCCTCTGGGCAAGCTTGGGCCAGCAAAAGGGTCAGACCAGTGACTTTCTGAGAGAGCCTTGGCTGTCCCAGGCATAGGAAGCTGCAGCAGCCTGAGTTTAATCTGAAGTGGAGGACAAGGAAGGCATGGAGAGTTCAGGAAGTGCCTGGGGAAGGGAGGGTGTGTGAAAATCTGTCAGTTCTGGATAGAGGAGCCTGAGTTAGAGTTCAGGTCCAGGCTGAGTGATGGTCTGAACAAACCAGCCTTCCCCCAGCTTAGCCTGTCAGCCCAGGGAACATCCCAGGACAGGGTGTAGCCTCCTTGGGCCTGACCTTCCCCCTCCACCTCACAGCGATACCTGACCTCGGAGGCCGAGGACCACCACCGCCTGTTTGACCTCATTGAGAGCATGCTGGAGTACGAGCCGTCCAAGCGCGTCACCCTGGCCGAGGCCCTCAAGCACCCCTTCTTTGACATGCTGGGCATGGAGCCCAGCACAAAAATGTGGGACTCGAGCCGGGACATCAGCCGGTGACGCCACAGGTGCCAGCCAGCCCTCGGATTCTAGCCCCCGTGGAGGCCTGTGTGATTTCTATTCAGACACTTGGTGCTTTTTTTTTTATACATGAGATGAACTTCCTGGACACGTTTGTAAAGCTGTTAATATGTGAGATACTGTAAATAGCCCAGATTCTCTGTCGGCCTCGGAGCACCACGGGCCTGACCTGCTGTCGCTGCTGCCGTTCTCGTGAGGTGAGGGGGCCTGTGTGTCCGTGCTGTAAATACCTCTCGTCACGTGTTGCTTTGTCTCCTGTTCCTGCCCTCCTCGGTGTAAATACTCCAGGACTCGCAGCTCTCTGTAGCTTATCTGTTTCCTTGTAAGTTATGGAACTGGTGGGACTGCATGGGAATTATTTTTTGGATCAATGTCATAGCCCATCCCCACACCAGAGTTTTATAAGAATTTTGTACAGTCTTTGTGAAAAATAAATATGAAGTGAATAAAGCACCTGGGCTGGGTTTGGCCCTAGAGCAGCTGACTCTGGGGCTGTTCTGCTGTGCCCTGTGGGGGGAAGGAGAGGGATGAAAGGAGCTTTGTGGTCCAGGAAACCAGCTCTATCTGCACCATTCCTCCCAAGCCTACACTGAGTAGGAGCTGCTTTTGGCCCTCAGGGCTGCAGCTGGACCTGAGTAGATGCTGGTGTGGGGAGCAGAAAACCGGGGGCTGGCCCTTTCCTCGTGCCCCACGTCCAGTGTTGGGGTGGGAGGCAGAAAAAGGGCAGTGGGGCCTTCAGACAGCTGTTCTCTGACCTGAAGAAACCTCTCAGCCTTAGTTACAGTGGAGCACTGGCTGCTGGTGGTGGCTGTTGGAAAAGGGGTGTCAGGAGCCCACATCCAGCTGTCCCAGGGCTGTCTGTGTCTTTTTGGCTCTCCCCAGCTCTGCAGGGAGGCTGGGCCTTGGTTTGGACTGCTCCCTGGGCGTTGCTGGGGCTGTTTCACAGCTGCTGGCAGGGGAGAGTCTCGCTGGGGTGCGGGTGACAGATAGGCTCTGCTTAACCCTCTGCTGCGGCACCATCGGGCTGTGCCGGGCTGTCCTGGGCCTGGCAGGCTCTCACCCTGCAGAGGGCAAAGGAAGCGTCTGGTTTCACCTGCAGTGAGTGTGGGGGAGTCTCAGGAAGCGTGACATTGAGGGATCTCCATGGGCTTGTGATCCCACTGAGCCTGGGCTGGGAGCACTCACCTGCCTCCTGTGGCAGCAGGGACAGCTCCTGTCCCACTGCCCATGTGCCTAGCCCTACACTGAGGCTGCAGGAGAATTAAATTGACCGAATCATACCTGTGGTCCATCTTAGACTTCAAAAAATAACAAACTCATGCTGGTGTCCAAAACCCAAATGCACAGCTTCTACCTCCGCCTGGAGCAGCTCCAGGTTTGGGTTGAGGTGGGAGCTCACCTCTGGGATTCTTGTGTCACTCTCACTCTATTCAGAGGCTAACGAGTATTTTTAGCAGTCTCCTGAGCACTGAGAACTGGGAGAGGGCAGGGACGGGTGCGTGTCCTGCTCCCGGGATGCTGAGGAATCGCTGTTCGGGACGGGGTCAGTGTGCAGTCCACGGGCAGCTGGAGTGAACGGATTTGGGGATTCCTATAAATAACTGGTCCAGGAGACACAAGAGAAATTGCCCAAGTGCTCGTCGTGCCGCGAGTCCCTCCCTGGCTGTCGGACTCGGCGCCGGCCGGCTCCGTGACAGCTGCTGGAGTGGCCCCCGCGACCCCCTGGGTAACGCCTGGGGGGGCTGCGCGGGCAGCGGGCGAACGGCACCGCGGCCGCCCGGTGAGAGCAGGGAGCCGGACCGGGGGGTGGAGCTGAGGTCTCGAGGGGACCCGCGGGAGGGGCCGCGGTCCCGGAGCCATGGGAGAACCGGGGGGCGATGAGGACCCGTCCCGGCCGCCGCCGCCACGGGGACCCGGGAGAAAAGGGGGGCAGGGGCGGGGGGGAGAGGGGTGCGCCGCACGTGACCCCGCGACACGTGGCCGCGTCACGTGCGCGCCCCACCCGGCGCGGCCCCGGCGCGTGCGCAGCGGCCCCCTGCGGCGGGGTCTCCCCGATGACGTCACGGCGCAACGGGTCCAATCAGCGGCGGGGAGGGGCGGGGCTTGGTGGCGGCGGCGGCGCCGGTCCCGCGGGTCCAGCGCGCTCCCGGTCCCGGTCCGGCCATGGCCCAACGCGGCGGCCCCGCGGTGCTGCCGGACAACCCCTTCCAGGATCCCGCGGCGCTGCAGTCCCGGCCCGGCCCTGTGCTGGACGGCTACAACCCCTTCGAGAGCGACGCGGTGAGCGTCGGGGCCTGCCCGGAGAGCGGGGCCTGCCCGGGCACCGAAGCTTCTTCCCGGGCACCAGAGCTCTCTCCGCTGCCGGCGCAGTCTCACCGCTCTCCTCTTCCCCTGCAGCCGCCGCCGCCGTTCCAGACCCCTTCGGTAGCGCCGCCGCCCCCGGTACCGGCGGCCGCGCAGCCCCCGCGGAAGGCGAGTCCCACCGAGCCCCGCAACTACGGCTCCTACGGTTCGCAGGTACGGGGGGAGGCGCCTCCAGGCCGGGCGGGCCGGGGGGACACGGGCGCCGGCGGGAGCCCAGGGTTTGTGTCCCACCCTCCGCAGGCCTCGGCCGCCGCCGCCACGGCGGAGTTGCTGAAGCGGCAAGAGGAGCTCAACCGGAAAGCGGAGGAGCTGGACCGGCGGGAGCGGGAGCTGCAGAACGCAGCCCTCGGCGGTTCCCAGAGTGAGTGGCTACGGGGCTGGGGAGGGACGGGACCCCCTCGGACCCCTCCTCGCTCCTCCTTACCCCCTTCCGTCCGCAGCGAGGCTCAACAACTGGCCCCCGCTGCCGTCCTTCTGCCCGGTGAAGCCCTGCTTCTACCAGGACATCCCCGTGGAGATCCCTGCTGACTTCCAGAAGACCGTTACCACCATGTACTACCTCTGGATGGGTGAGTCTCCAGGGGAATCTCGGGGCACACCCTGGGAGGAGGTGGAAGAAAGTGTCCTGTGCTGCTGCTGTTCTGGGGAAATTGGGATGAACAGGTGGTCATGGGGGTTGGGGGAGCCTGGCTCGGGCTGCTGAGCACTGTCCTCTCCCTCAGCCAGCACCATTGCTCTGTTCCTGAACTTCCTGTCCTCGCTCGCCTGGTTCTGTGTGGATCCCTCATCTGGTTCTGGGTTTGGCCTCTCCATCCTCTGGGCTCTGCTCTACACGCCCTGTTCCTTCGTCTGCTGGTATCGGCCCATGTACAAAGCCTTCAGGTGCGTCCCTGAGCCGTGTGTACCTGCTCCAGTTCCTGGGGACCGCTGGCTCTGCGGAATGTGGTGGTTCCACCCCGAGCTCCCTGTTCCCCCATGTCTCCTGCTCTAAGGAAGGTTTGAGGGCTCTCTTCTGTGGCCTAACCTCACCCATCTCTTTCTCCCAGGAGCGACAGTTCCTTCAACTTCTTTGTCTTCTTCTTCGTCTTCTTTGCCCAGAATGTGATGTATGTGCTGCAGGCCATTGGCATTCCAAACTGGGGATTCAGGTGCGCCGTGTGCTGACCCTGGAAAGACAAGAGGTGGGTGGGGAAGAGGGAACCTGGGGGCAACCACCTCTTGTTTTGCAGTGGCTGGATCCTGAGCCTGATAGCGCTGCGGACTAACACAGCCGTGGCTGTGATGATGATCCTGGTGTCCTTGTCCTTCACGGCAGTGGCTGTGTTGGGGATCATTATGCTGAAAAAGGTGGGTTAGGATCAAAGCCTGTGGCCAGAGCCCTCCCTTTGGGCTGTCACAGCTCTGTTTATGAGAGGCCTGGAGCCCCAGCCCTGACCCCCAGCCTGCTCCTGCCCTCCAGATCCACTCTCTGTACCGCCGGACGGGCGCCAGTTTCCAGAAGGCTCAGGAGGAGTTTGCGGCCGGGGTCTTCTCCAACCAGGCCGTGCGCACGGCCGCGGCCAACGCTGCTGCGGGCGCGGCCACCAACGCCTTCCGCGCGCCGTAGCCGTGTGGGTGCCCAGCCCTGCCTCCCTGGCGCACGCGGGCTCTTCCCGACAAAGAGGAAATCCGAGTTGCACTTTCACTGGATCCCCGTGCGTCTGCATCAGCTGTCAGAGGCTGCCTCATCCCAGCTTGGAAGTGCTGGTGCCTGAATCGTCTGCTGCTCTTAACCCCCTCTCCTCACGGACAGAGGCTGTTCTGGTTTGTGCTGGTCCCCTCCCCTCAGCAGACTGGGGAGAGCAGGGTGGGAAGTGCTGCGGCCGAGCCCTGAGCCTGCCATCGCCCTCCCTTCCAGCACCAGCTGCTGGGGGCAGGAGCCTCCTCCAGATGGCTGGAATGCCACTTCCAGGGACTGGAACGGTCACTTGCCTTCCTTGTGCTCTCCTGTTTCCCCACCTGGTGATGACACTTGGGCACCCTGGGGTGTGGAGGGTCCCCTGCCCCCTGTGTGCCCAGGGACCCCCACGCTCTGCCAAGAACGTCATCCCCCTCTTCCTCTTGGAGCTTGCTCCAGTGCAGTGAGGATGGGGCTGGTGCTGTCCCCGGCGTGTCTTGTCCTTTTGTCCTGTCCCTTTTCCCATCCTCTCCCTCTCTCCAAGCACAGGAATGAGGACAGAAGGGCAGGGACAGGCAGTGCTCGGGCAGCTGCTGCCTGTGGGGATCCTGCCTTTAGGCCACGTGGACTCCAAAGCCAGGCCGGGTGCCGAGGAGCAGCCCTGGCGTTTATGTGGCTCCCCCCTTGCCTCCAGGGAGGGGTGAACAGCTCCTGCAGTCCCCCTCCCCACTCGCTTCAAGGACTGTGACCCCTTGCTCCCCCCAGCACCCTTCAGCCAGGGCTTTCACCCTCCTCGGGGCTGAGCTAGTCCCCGTGCGCAGCCCCGCATCCCCCTTACCTGCCTTGTGTCCCCTGTCCAGTGTCCCTGGGGATCCCCAGGACAGGTCTCATGCATTCTGCTTCGCCCCATCTCCTCTCGGATGCTCCCGGTTTGTCCCTGCAGCTCCGGGGCTGGCGAGAGGCTTTGTGCCTTCAGCTGTGGGGGCCGGTGCCCTCCCTGTCCCGCTGCGGCGAGGGTTCCTGTGAGGGTCCCGCCTCCTTCGCTGCTCCCCGTGTGCTGCTCCTCGACCGCCTCCCGGTTTATTTAAGGAATAAATGAAACTTCACTCTGTTCCTTTGCCATCTCCGTGCGCTGACCGGGGCGGGGGGGAGCGGCGGGGCCGGTGCCGGTGTCGGTGTCGCAGCTCCCGGGGGTGGTGTGGGTGGACTACAGCTCCCGTCGTGCCGCACAGGGGCGGCCCCGGGGCGGGCGCGGCCAAGCAGCCGCCGGCGTGTGGGACCGTCCCCGCAGCTCCCGGCGCTCCGCCGCCCGCCTCCAGCTGAGGCCCCGGGCATCCCGGAGGGCGCGGCGGCGGCGATGCTCGGCCGCAGCCT
>VWPU01007988.1:16604-43545 GCA_013398955.1 Callaeas wilsoni | reverse complement strand
TAAGACACCTTGGTGCTTCCCCTGGAAAGCTGACAGGATGAGGCTTAAGACGTCCCCTCAAAGGATTAATTTTGCAAGGCCTGTTTGTTGTGCACCTCAGTTGGGCAAATGCCCTGTCTCCTTTGTCCCCTTTCTGACTCCAGTGTGTGGTATTTTGGAAGAGGGCAGTTCTCATGTGGCTCAGGTGTCAGACATTCCAGGATCAGTCTGCTTAAGCTGTGTTTTACCTTAAGTTTGAAGGCCCCAGTGGGCCTGATTCCCAAGAGGAGTCACAGAAGCAGCTTTAAGCTGAAGAAGTGACAATTGGCTTTTCCCTACCAGCGGTTTTGGCAGAGGCAGGCAGCGCAGGCTCTGTCAGCACTCATTGCTGCTGACGTATCAGTTACCTGCTCGCAGAGAGAGATTCCCAGTTCTGCCCAGTGCCCCAGCCAAATCTCCCAAAAGTCATCTAGAGGATGGCTGGGAGACATAGTCACACAAACTCGGGTGAGAAACGAGACGTAATTTAACAGTGTGGCGGTGGAGGGTCCTCCCCCTAAAAATCAGTTATCATGAGTGGGCTCCTTACTGGAAGAGAGGCTTTAGCAAACCCAAGTTACTGAGCCTGGAAATCTGGGAGGCAGTGATGGATGAGCAGTCAGATTGCTGGTGGTGGTCCCGTCTGGCTCTAGGCTTTGAATAAAAGCCTGAAGTGTCCTCTGAGTAGGGTGCAATTGGCCTTGAGGCTGGTCTTGGCCAACACCCCTTTTTATAAATGTGTGTTCTCTTTGGCAGTACTGGATGGTTTGGGTCTCTATAATTAAAGAAATAAAATGTATTTAAACAAATATGTCTGTGCTAATTATTCAGGACACATTTTCCAGTGCTCTGAGTTGCTGTAATGAAGAAGGGGACATGCTGGTAGGCTGCTTAGAGCTTCACTGTTTTGAGCTCTCATAAGCAAATATGTCTTCTATATTCCTGCCAGGAATAGAGAGAGCAGACAGTGCTGCTGCTTCCTCCAGCTTGCCGCAGTGCAAGCAATAGGTTTCATGCAGGAGGCTATTCATGGCAAAGTGAGCAGACATCTCTTCCAGAACATCAATGTTTCCTGCTTATCCTCTTCTAGGAAGAGCCAGAGCTATTATTATTTAACCAGCAAACCCAATTTCAGTTCAGATACTGGAAGTCCTTCAGTTCCAGGGAAGGAGTGGGTGGACTAAAACTGCTATTACATGGAGTCTGGCAAAAGAATCGGGTCTGTCTCTTCTCCCACAAGCAGCAGCAGCTCTGCTGATGGCAGCTTGGTTCCTTGTGATTTAAAATGGTGTGGGAGGAGAGCAGAGCCTGCGTGTTGGATCGACTGGAAGTGCAGGTGGCCAGCCCTGTGAATGGGGGAGGGAATGGATCTGGTACTCTGAAAGATGAGCTGCAGATCAGCCAGCCTTTGGTAGTGATGTGCCTGGAGAAGCTCTGGGGCTGGGGGGCAGGATGGTGGGCTATCAGCCCACTCAGGTTTTTCTGCCTTCCAGAGAAGGACCCACCAACCCTGTGCTCTTGTTTCAGAAGCACTGAGGAGCGTAACACCTCTGCTTTGAGGTGATGTCAAAACCATCTGTGATCCTCTCCTGGTGCTTGAGAAACAAGTTTCATAGCACTTCATCTTTAAAGCCTGAGGGAACTGTTGGCTGCACAGGAGAGCTCTCCTGCATGTCTGGGATCCACCAAACAGTTGTTCAGCCTTCTGTAGCTCTGGGGTGAGGTGATGGCTCTTGTATTCCTCTGTACTCTCACAGCCACCACAGGCAGTGCCACGCAGAAGGACAGCCAGGGTCCTGCCTGCCTGTGGACAGGAAGTCCTGCTTCCCAAAAAGCTGAGCTCCAGAGGGGTTGGTGCCTTGAAGAAGTGAGATGCCAGCTCAGCCTGCACCCAGCATCTGCTTATGATGTGATTTGGTACGAGCTGGGAGTTGCTCTGAGCCTGATTTCATGCAAGGCAGAGCTTCGAGGTTGGTGTATGTGCACTGGCTTGTTAAAGCTCATACCTGGTGATAGGCTATGCTCCTCCTGTTCTCTACGAGAGAGCAGGAAGCGCAGTGCAAAGATGTTAAGTGTTGAAGGTCATGTAGTTCTGTCCATCCAGGTGCTCTTTCTCTAAAGCTCATACTGTTCTGTGGCCCACGCCAGTGTTAGGCAGCTAGTGTATAGACAAGGCAGTAACATCTTTATCTTGTCTGTCTTAGATAAAAACTCCAGATGTTCCACTGATAAAAAATTCTGTTAGCAGATGTCCTATCTGTTCTCCCTCCTGCAGTGGGGTGGGGAGGGGGGGAAGTTAAAGAGAGGCTCTGGTAGATGGGATTAGGGTTATGGATGTCTGCCAAAAATTACATTTTAGGGGAAAAAGACTCATAAATCGATGAGACCATGGTGTGCTGAGATGGGGGTGCTGAAGGCCTTGGGCTGCAAGCAGACCCCTGTCTCTAATGCTCACATGGCCCTGCTCATCTTACCAGTGATGTTGGAGAGAAAATGAACTGATCCCAAATCACTTAGTGCTTTGCAGGCTCAAACTAACACCTCAGATTCTCCTCTCTGTTTGGTAGATGGTCTGAACAGGTCTTCGTGCCCTGCTTCCTCACCTGCCCTTTCAGAAACCAGCTGCTGAATTCAGCATCAGCTCCAGCTCCTGGCTGCAGGCACAGCGTGGCACTGCAGTGCCTGATCTGATGGGCACTCACACCTCCGTGAGATGTATGGCACATCAGGGAGGCTCTGCTCCGGTTTTGTAGCTCCTGGAACTCAGTACTCAGTCCAAATCTGCTGATTTAGGTTTGAATGCAATCTAGGTTCTTGAGGTCTCAGAGTAAGTTGCTGAATTTGAGGAGTGTGAGTTTAGAATGAGGATCTTCCTATCACCAAAGAACTGAAGCATAGTAAACAACTAAAATGTGTAAACCAAAAAGTCGTTTTTCTTACTCTTTCTTTCTGCCTTGTAGAGAGAAATGCTACCAAGATCCGTTTCCTTTTCATTATCTGGGCTTTGTGAAAGCAGTGTGGAGACCAAGGCAAGAGGAGGCCAGTAGGTGCCATGGAGCTTCCCAGTTATGGCCAGCAGCTGCTGCCCCAGTTGTACACTCTCTGCAAGGATCATCTTCATTGGGAATGTGCATTTTAGAGCACACAAGGTGGCTCTGGCTGCTGCCAGGCTGCTGTTTAAATCCCCGTTGGACAGCAGAGACACCATCTCCATTGATGCTTCTGTGGTACCACCTGAGGAGTTTGCACTCCTACTTGAGATGATGTACAGTGGCAAACTCCCACTGGGAAAACACAATTTCACCAAAGTTATCTCTGTGACAGATAGTCTGCAGATGTTTGATGTGGCTGTTAGTTGCAAAAACCTCCTCAGGGATCTCATAAGCTGTTCTGCTCAGCACTAGGTAGTGAGGAGAGTCTCCAACTAGGAAGCAGATTCATCTGGAAACCAAGCTGAAGCTAATTACCTGCCCCAGTCTGGAAGACCTGATGAAGAAAAAACATTTATCATCCTCACTCAGAGAGTTTCTCCTTTACCTGGCCCTGTAGAAGCAGAAATGGAAGGTGTTACTCCTCCTGGCCAGGAAGTCACTGTGAATCATACCTGGGTTCACCAGGACACGACATTGTGTGACTCCAGGTCCCTCCAGGAGGAATCAGGCTCTGGTCCTGACCAGCCTGCCCATGCTGAGTGGAGTATGGAAGAGGAGCTTGCTGAGCTTCCAGAGGGGAAAGGGTGACTGAGGGATTTAGGTGAGACTTCACGGGTCTGGGCACAGCATTGCCTCTTATTAGCAACGTGTTGACTCACATTTGCCTTTTTTGGTGTATTTTTACTCTGTGTTTGATATTTTTAGTTTGCCCTGGGTTGGGAGCAACACCAACATATCCCCCTGTTCTGCAGGGATTTTCTTCCTTTGGCTTTTGTAGTTGCTTCATGCTCATTGCTCTGACAGAGCTGTAGTAAGCAAAACTTTTCTTGCCCAGGCAGGTGATTGCCATGCAGTGGGATCTGTGTTAGTGCAGGACGTAAGGCTGATTAGACAATCTGTCTAACAGCAAGTGAACAGAGTTGCTTGCTAATGCTACCTTATCCTTTAAACTCCTGTTCAGCATGGGAGGAAAACAGAGGCTGTACTGGGTTTAAAATAAATGTTCCATTTATAACTGGTGTTAAATAAACTGTTGGTTTTCCCTCCAGGCTCTGTGATGTCTTCAGAAGGGATTTACAAGTCACAGTTTTCCTGTTATAGCCAATGTGCTGGTTACAAACCGATGCCTTTCAATCGCATCATGCTTTCTGCGAATCCGTTCAATTAGCAAATAACTCATCTTGTTTCTCTCGCACAGCAGCAGAGAGCAAAAGCTGTAAACTGGATTTCTTTGTTTGATATGAAAGTATTTTCTCTGAGGCCCTTTCTGATGCCCAGGCTGTGCTGAAAAGACTCGAAGAGTGCAGAGAAATTGATGCCTCTCAAAAGGAGGTAGGTGTGTTTACTTCCATAAATGATGCAAGGTTTTTCTTCACCCTACTAAGGGCTGTAATAGTTTGTTCCTTGTTTAGGAAATTGTTTCATGGGAAACTGGTGCCTGGTTGTTTGAAGGGCAACATGTGCTCACCTGAGCAACACCCTCGAGAGAAGCATCTGTAAGTGCAAGTTGCTCAGGCATGCAGGTAAAGAAGTGTGTCCTGCCCTGAAGACATCCTTGTGTGGTAGGAGAGCTCCAGCACAGATTTCTCTCCTCCTGTTTGTGGCATTTGCCTCAGGAACTGTATCGACTTGTAAACGACTGACATATGAGATCCCAAAATAGATTTCCTGAGCCCTTGGCACTGTCTTGCTGTGAAGGATCTGCTGCTTTCTGTGTATGGCAGAGCTGCTGAGGGAGGAGTGGGACAGGGGGTGGCAGGGGGAGCTGGGTGCTGCCCCGTGGTGCTTCTCCTGCCAGTGTGCTGCTTTAAGAGCAGTCGGAGTTGGTGAACAGTGCTCGATTCCTGTTGGAGGGGATAACTGAGTCTGCTGCTGGGCATATGCTGAAGGGTTCTCTGGGCTCTGAGCTGTGGTAGCCAGATGCCACCCATTGTCCCAGCTCAAAGGCAGCACAGAAGCAGAATGTGACATCTGTGCTGGTGTGACAGTGAGCAGGAGGACACAGAGCTTGTTAATGGTTGTGGCGAGTCTAGGTGGCCACTCGTGCTGCCTTCACACTGCTGTGCAGTGGCAGGGTCTGCAGAAAAGCTGTGGCCAGTGTGGAGCAAGGATGGGACTGTGCTTGCTGTCTTCAGCCCAGCCATTTCTGGTAGAGCGTTTTTCATACCAAGCTGCATGAACTGCCCTGCATGCCTTTTGAAGGGGAAATAGTACTGGTGTTTCATTGCTGGCTCTTCTGTGGCTCCCTGGTCATTCAGCCTTTGGAAGCTGAGCAGTGCTGTTTGTAGGCTGGGGGCTGCCATGCTCTCTAGGTTCCCGTGTAGTTGCTGGCTGGAAGCTGTCTGGATCCAAGTCTCTCCAGCAGCAGTGTGATCACAGGACATGGTACATTTTGGCCATTGTGGCATTCTGCTTATAAAAGCCCAAGACCACATCTTTATTAGAAAAAAACCCAAACCTGTGACAGCAGGGAGGAGAATTCCCTTGAATTGGGAAGTGCAGGATTGTTTTCTGCTGAGCCCTTAAATGTTCACGGAGGGAAGCTCGTGTTCCCTTAGCAGCTGGTTCTCCTGATGTTGTGGAATATAATAACATACTGGGGGCTTTAGGAGAGAAATGTGGGTCCTAATTCATGTTTGCAGTAGCGAGCACAAGCCTGGCTGGGCAGACAAGCACCTCTGAGTGCCCTGCTCAGAGAAGGATTAGATTTTAGCGTGTTTGTTTTTCACCATGATCAGATAAATATGTCAGATTTAGGGTTGTACCTGTTGTGCGCTTTTACAAATGGAGCCAAGCTGAGGTGGGTGCTGTCGGTGTGGATTGGTGCTGCCAGAAGGGATTTGGCATCTCCATGCCCCGTGCCAGCAGGCCCTGTCCCTGTCCCTGCCTCCCTTTACTGCTGGTGCCAGGGCGTCAGAGTGCCCAGGCAGGTGAGCTGCAGCTTCTGCGCTGCACAACAGCCCCGTTTACTATTGCTTTGCAGTCGCTGCTGTTTTGTGTTCCTCTAGCGCTTCAGACCCAGCAGGGAAGGTTTACAGATCCATTCCTGGCCCTTTGTGCTCCCAAATGAGCTGTTACAGCAGGAGCTAAGCGAGAGGTTGTGGAGCTCAGAGCCAGTTTGGGTGTCTGACCGCAAAGCAGTAGCTGGACAATTTTTCTGCAGCTATAAATAAATGCTGAATAAATGAGAAATGGATTTTCTTTAAGCTTTCCTGAAAAATCACTTTTCAACTGTGACAAGCATGAAAAGTGTCAGCCCCAGGGCAGTGGGAGAACAGGCTGCAGCCTGTTATGAGCAAGGGCTCAGCCAGATCTGTCCCTCTCTGAGCTCCCCTCTGGGACCAGCAGGACCTGTGGACCCTGGCACTGCATCTGTTTCCAGCACACAGAGCAGCTTTCCCCCAAGAGAGCCTGCTGTTTCCTCTTGGGGGGGAAACACAGCGGTGTATTTTTAAAGTCATGCTTGAAGGGCAAGTTCAGCTGCCAGGAGCCGAACTGGGATGTGTAACTCAGGCTGAGGTTGTGCCAGTGGTAGATGTCAATGGATTTTTTTTTCTCTCCTTTTTTCCCCCTCCCTTTCTTTTTATTCTTTTGCTAGTCATTTGCTTGAAATCTTGGGTGCCTCGGGGTAAGTAAAATGTGTCTGGAAGCCGGTGAGACACTGTTTCTGTGCAGAAAGCATTCTTGCTGGGTGTGCTTGCCCTGCTGCAGGGGAGATCTCCCAGTCCTCGGGAGTGTTCTCTCGGGAGCCTTTTGGAAGTAGCTGATCTCTCTAGGCAGGCAGGGGTTGTGTTGGGCAGTAAAGCCTGGGCAGCGTAGGAGTTTAGCGGGGTTTTGCCAGCCTACCTGTTGGCACCAAGGCTGTCCTGGTGTTCAGGATCCTCCTGTTTCAGTGGAATTTGGCTTTGGATGCCTCTCTATTTCTTTTCCTTTGCTGGTGAACTCATCCCTGCATGGTATCTTGTTCCATGCAGCACTCCATCTGCTCCTCTCTACTGTTCCTGCCTATTTCCTCCTACCTCCAGTAGAGTCATTTTTGTGGGGTTTTTCCCCAACAAGGTTTGTGGTGCAGGACTGGCTGTTGTGAGAACTATTGCTTCTCTCTATGTTTGATGTTCTGTTCTGCTCCCCAGACTGAAAAATGCAGATGAATTGCTTGTGAGTTTAGGGAGATGTGATTTTTGGGGTTGTTTCTGTTTTATAGTTTCTCTGTATATTGCACATAAACTATTCCTGTCTAATTTGGTTCTGGCTTGGATGAAACCTGCTTGGAAACGAGAACAAGACTGAAATTGCAGTAATTTAGGGAAGCGTAGAAGAGCTTTGCCGGTGTCAAGTCTTATCTTCCTGTGCTCTCTTAGAGAAACTCAATTCAAATTATTGCACAGCTCATTTGTTCCCTTTACTACCAGGTTCAGATGAAGTGGGGGAGCATTGATTCTCCCACGTAGAATAAATGTCACTGTGTTTGTGGATCATTTCCATTGCCTGTGGGCCTGTCCAGTCATTGTCGCCCTTCATTTGCAGCTGCAGGGATTTCTGGATAAGGCAGAAGAAAGAAGTTTCCTGTTATCTTCTGCATCCTGATTAGGAGAGAGAGCTTGTGAGGGTTTGGTGGTTTTTTTCATGGTGACAGAGCTAGAGAACTTTTTTTTCCTCTATTCTGATGTATTTTTGTAGAAGTTTGGGCTGAGCTTTTGTTCTTGTTGCATGGAGCAAGCAGAGGGTCAGTGTTTTCCACAGAGCCTTCCTGCGGTCTCCCTTGTGAGTCATGTACAGATGCAGGCTTGAAAAAAAATCCCTTTAGGTTTCTGAAGGAAAAACACGAACATCGTTTTTCTCTGATTACTGTATGCACAATACAATAGTTGATTGATAGTTGATTGACTTCATGGTGGGGTCACAGCCGGGGAGCTTCTTTGAAGGTCAAGTGTGTGGAGCCAGTCCTGGAGCTGTCCGTGCCACTGACCCTGTGAGCAGCAGCAGCCTGTGGAACAGCACTGCTCAGCTTCCAAAGGCTGGATAACCACGGAGCCACAGAAGAGCCAGCAGTGAAACAGTCCCTAACCATGCAGGTTTCCAATCGCTTTTTAATGTTTTCTTCACCTTCTGTACATCAAAACCCAAAGCAGTGTGCATTTACAGAGGACTGATGACTGTGGCTGTGGAAGTTTCCCCACAGTGCCTGGCCTCCTGTGGTGTACATGAGTGTCCCTCAAGTCTGAGTGGAGTCAGCTTTTTCTGCCACCCTGAGCAGGTGCTTCCCAATCTGTCTCTTGCAGATCCCTACCCACCACCCTCTGGATGCTTGCATTCACTCTGAAGCTGATGCTTGAAGGAGATCACTCAGAAATAGTCATTAAAGTGGCTTTTGCTGGGATATGCTCTCACAGTAGGAGCAGGAGCATGGGTAAGGCATGAAAAGCCATAACCGTGCTCACCCACCTGCAGGGAAGAGTTAATGGCCAGCTGGGCTAATGGCTGCCCTGCGTGCCCTCCCTCTCACATCCCTCTTGAGTCTCAGTTATGGCCCACTGCACATTGCTCGGGGGGATGTGCATTACTTTTGCATGCAGTTGAGGTCTTCTCTGGAAAAACATGGGAGATGTGGAGATGCTATGGAGACAGGAGACCTACCTCCTGGATCCTTAACCTGCTCCTGTTCAGAGCTTGCCTTGGGGCTGCTGTGGACAAGGGGGTATTTGAGGTGAACTGGGAAGGCTGTTCCACGGTGTGTGACATGTTCCATTGTGCTGAGGTGGGAGTGTTTTGGCCACCAGAACTGATATCCTCAATTGGGACCAGACTTCTGGGGTGCCACAGAATCTGTTTGGTGACACAGCTGTGACCCAGCTTAAGCCAGGTCTTGGTGACTCAGTTTCCCTGTGCAGAGAGGCCGTCTCTTCCTGCCCCGTGGAAGCTGGATGTGTGCTGATTTGTGCCAACTTGGCCATGAAGGGGTTTGCAGTGCCCGAGGCAGTGAAAGCCTGGTGGATCAGGCTGTAATGTGAGGGCACGTTATGACAAAGTGGAAACTGGGATTCCAGCTGGTATCAGTATTTCTCCATTTTTTCCCAGGATCTTTGGGAATTGTTAGTGCTTCAAAGTAAGTCTGAAATGTACTGTGTGCTCTTTCACAATAATGCTAAAAGGCTGTTGTTCCCACTGAGCAACGCGTCCAAGGAAGTGTCTTCTGGAAAGAGCCTATAAATAGCAGAATATTTCAGTTACTGAAAACTCGTTTCTATTAACCAAATCCATGCACTGAGGAAGTGATGTATCCTGGGGCTCTGGGTAGCAATGCTGTGCTGATTTTAATTAAAACTCCCTAAAATTGAAAAATATATTGCAACAATGCAAGTTACTTTTCATTCGTATTAGTGCAAACATAGATTTGCCAGGATCTGAGCACCTTTAGGTGGTGAGAGTGGAGATACTTTGTGTTTTACATGCTCATTTTGATCTGGAAGGGGCCAGGCACACGAACCTTGAGAACAAACATGATCTGGTTATCAAGTCTCATTACAAATTAATGTTGGCATTAAAAAAATACCTTTATGTTTGTTCTTCAGCACATCTGTCTTTTCTTTACACCAGAGCCCTTCATGTCCATACTCTCTGTTCAGCAGGCAAACTGCTGTGAGTGGGAAGAGCTGGAACTGCTGCAGTTTCCCCTCTGCAGAGCCGTTGCAATAGGTCATTGCACTGCCACGCTGCCCTAATGTGTGAGCATTTACACCTGCTAGGAAAAGCCAGTGCACCACCCCCGCTGCGGCCCCAAGCAGTTGCATACAGTCTTTTTATCATCGGAATAAAAATGACAATGACAGCAGAAAACGGCCATTCTCCCTGGAGCAGAGCTGAACTTCCCACTTCAAAGGTACCTTTATCGCATCCCTGGAGTCTCCAATAAAGGCTGCCTGCTCCGAAAGGCTGCCGTCTCTCCTGGAGAGCTGAGGAGCACGTGTCTTCAGGGGCAATATTTACAGCATTAAAGTACTCTGGGGAAATGGGAGTAAGAGGTCCAGCTTATTACTTTGCCTTTTATTTCCATAACTGTACAGGCATGTCTGCCTCTGGTTGCTGTTTCAGGTCACTGAAGTAGATTTTGGAGCTCTGGGTTTGATTGCCAGGTGTGCTGAAAGCCCACGGCTCTCAGAGTTTGCGTGCCTCCTCTCCAGGGTTTTCTCTAGGAGACAGAACTGCACTGTGATTGAGAATGGAGATTCCTGAAAGTTCCACTTGAAATGCTCTCTGCTTTCTGTGATCCCTCCTTGTTCTGCAGTGATACCCAGTATGTCTTGCCCTAGCTTTGCCTTCCAAAGTAGCAGTGTTTAATTCATGCTTTATCAGATCTTTTACACTTTGTGGTCTTTGGCTAGTTGGACATGAAGAAGCGTTTGGTGCTGGAACCAGCTCCGGTTTGTGGGATTTGCTGTATGGATAAGGGCTGGCAGCAGGGCTTGCTGCCCTTCTTCCCAGGGTGGGTGGCCACAGGCCCGAGCTTGGGTTCAGTGGTATGTGTCTGTGTGGTTATTTTTTTGTTCTGTTTAATTTTTTGTCCCCTGACCTAACCCCCGGGTTCTGCTTGTTGTGTCTGCCTCTGTAGGGCAGTCGACTCTGTTCTCTAAACCTTCCTGCATTTCTGTTCTGCTGTGGGCTCTGGCTGCCTGTCTGGCCAAGGCAGAGGAACAGTCAGTGTTCAAGAAGCTGCTGGGCAAAGTGAAGGATGCTTGGCCCCAGGATGCTCACACCCAGGACAGTGACACTTGGGACGCTCGGCCCCTGGACACTCAGACCCTTGTGTCTGTTCTGAAGCTGTTCCAAGACACGAATCCTGAGCTGGGAGCGGCTTTGCTGGAGAGGGAACAGGGCAGTGGAGAAGCCCCACAGGAAGCAGGTAGGAAATTGGGTGCAACCTCTGACAAAGTGAGTGGGAAACGTTACAGAGAAACCCTGTGCTGGCCAAGATCCTGGAGCATTGCTGCCTGTAGCAGGAGGTGTAGCTGTGCAGGGCTCTCCCCACTGCTGCCTGGAGGGCTGGATCAATGGCTGGCAGCCAGCGTGGGTCAGAGCATGGCTGAGGCTTGGGATTGAAAACTTCTTTTTTACTCGAGTCTGACACAAAACAGTGGCCTTGCAAACCTGGTGTTAACCTCCAGCTTGCTTTATGGCTTTGTGCTCTGTTAGATAAATGAGACATTTTCCTTTCACAGAGTTTAAAGAGAATAGTAAAGTGATTTTCTTCTGCTGCTTGTGCTTGGGATGAGCTTTGCTATTCACTTAGATCTTTCAGAGAGTCTCCCTTGCTTCAGGAACCTGTCAGTTCCTTCAGACTGACTTATTTCTTCTCTTGTGTTTCTGAATCTTTTCCCCCCAGAGAGCACAGCTGAGGAAGAGACGCTGACCGCTCGCTTGCTGTGCTGCAGGGAGGAGCTGATCCAGAGCGTGACACAGCTGAGCCCCATCACAGAATTTTTGGAGGCAGTAGAAGAGGGATTCCTGACTGCCTCAGAGAAGTGGGTAAAAAATCTGAAATAGGCAAACTGTGTGGGCGAGGTGGGGTATGTGTGTCTTCAAGGTAGCATCATACACGTGGTTTACCAGGGGATGGGCAAGCCTCACCTGGCACTTCCACCTGCTTTCTGCACAGCATCCACTGCACGTGTGTGTGGTCTCAGGTCCTTCTGTGCTGGACTGTGGAAATAGTGAAAACTGAGCAGTGAAGGCAGCCTGGAGACCAGGATTAGTGTCAGACTGCCCCTGCAAGCTGAGCCTGGGCCAGAGGAGGTGCCTGGTACCTCCTCGTACCCTGAAAAAGCCTTTTTGGGAACAAGGACAAGTCTCTATAGGGGAGTTTGAGCAGAACCACTAATACATCTCTGCTACCTGCTTGTCAGTTCCTGGTCATCAGCTTCCCTTTCAGCTGTCTCCCAGCTTTATGTTGTTTTTGCAACTCTTAGCGCACAGTTGCCTGCAAGACTAGCACATCCACTAAATGACTTGGTTTTGTTTTTTATGTGTTGCAGGCAGCAGTTCGTGGGGAGGACTGTTGCTTTCCTTTCCTGTAAGCAAGCACACTCTGTATGCTGATTTGCAGAAGTCATGAAGGACAAAATGCTGTTTATAACCTGCTTTCCTTTGTCTTTGAGGGGAGCTGGCTGTACCCTGTGCAGCTGGAACTTACACGGTGCCCTCACATGCTGTTCTCAGGACGCAGCTTGAGACCTCCTGTCCTAGTTTGTCACATCATTGAGCTTCCCTGACACAGGATTATAGCGAGTGGAAAGTTGTGCTCAGTGTCATGAATGATCTCTGCTTTCTGTCTGAGTAAGCCTGATCAGAGCCACAACAGGTGGGCTGAGAACTTCTGCCCCAGCTCATAAGCCCCTCAATTAAGGTCTTATGGTCCCTCACTACATCCAGCATGAAGCATGCCTGAGCACAGGCACAGATGGGAAGAGGACACCTAAAAAGGTATTGCCAACAGAGGCATCTGTCCTGTCCTCGTGGGCTGTGGTGTGACTGGTGTGACTGGGGTATGACTGGTGACTGATGAATTTTTGCCTCCGAAAGCACATAGCTGAGCCTGGAATGGAGATGTGAGAGGAGAGAGCAGGGTGTGAGTACAGCAAAGGACTTGGCATCTGCTGGGGGCGTTGTGGCTGTCAGCAGAGACCCATGGTGGGGATCTGGAGCTGAAGCTTCATCCGCAGTGGGAAGATTAGGATTTTCATATATGCCTGTTCATGTTGCAGTGCAGCTTTTCTTTTAAAGCCTTCACCTTTTCCCTGCTGTCTTCTCTTTGTCTTCCTAGAATTAGGTGGTTAAAATTCAGCAATTTTTTATCTCC
This sequence comes from Callaeas wilsoni, assembly GCA_013398955.1. NCBI lineage: Eukaryota > Metazoa > Chordata > Aves > Passeriformes > Callaeidae > Callaeas > Callaeas wilsoni. The sequence continues at coordinate 30,522 of VWPU01007988.1, read as the reverse complement.
CTTCACATTGAAAAAAACAAGCACAACCCCCCAGTAATAAACCAAAACCATTCTGCCATCATAATTCCGCTCCTTGGGCACAGGATACAGCCTGTAATTGCATCATCATGTGCTGCAGAGCTCCTGCCTCATTTGGTGGAGGAACAGTGTTTCTGTTCATCCTCACCAGTCACAGTGTACTCCGTTTGCTACAGAGCCTCCAAACCCTTCTCCGAATACGAAATCCTACTCCTCTCTATGGGATCCCTTCACGCTCTTGCTTCAGCCCACAGTTTCCATCAAATGACAGATCTATTTGGGGAGCACTCCAGTGAGGCTGGGGGCAGAGCTCTGTTCTCCTGTGGCACAAGAAAACAGAGAAATTGCCAAATGTAGAGTGACCTTGGGAGGTTTTATTTGTTAATTCCACCCCCTCTCCCCCGGACAAGTGGGAAAGTGTTTAATTATTCCAGAAGTTAAACTGATTCAAACAGTGGGCCCATGGCATGTGTGCAGGTGGGATCCCTGGTGTCTCAGGTGTAGGCCTGGGAAAACAAACATGGAATTAGCAGCCACCTCTGAAGGTTTCATCTTACCTGGTTCATCCAGTGTTGCGCTGGAGCTCTGGGCTGGCAGGGATGGGATCTAGGTCTCCAAAGGTTCATAAAGATGAGGCTTTGCTTTTTCTTCTCACTGTCACTGCCTCATTAGCTACACACTTACTCAGCAAGACAAGCACGCATTTCTCATGGAACAGCCTTTTTTCTTGGCAGCTGGGTTCTTTCTGTGCCTGGTCTGAGCTGTGCATGGAACAAGTTTGATTTTCTTTGCTGGGAAACCAGTACATGATGTTTTGTGAAGCGTCTTCGTAAATCTCTGTTTTTTCTGGGTAACTTTTGAACCTAGCCTTTCTCTTTTTGAGTGCTTAACTTCTGTGGCTTTTTTGGTGTTTCTGTGATTGGGAAGGGGTGGAGGATTTGGATACAGATTATCACTTAAGAGAAATAAAGTGGATACAGAGGAAGAGTGGGTAACTTCTCCTGCATGGTGCCCCACACGGCTTAGGTCAGAGTGACCAGTCCACAATGCAGCCCCGAACCCAGAAAATCAGAGTAGGTAGTAGAAACATCAGCCCTTTCCTTCTGTTCAGGCTCTCTTCTAAAAGGCACGTGGGTATTCTGAGCTGTGTGGTTTCTCTCTCCTTCTCTACCTGCACACCTTGATGCTCAAACCAAGCTGCTTCAGAGCTCAGACAGGTATCAGGGATAGTACAAGCAGGTTGCTGGCCACTGCAGGAATCTTAACTGGGTACACTGGGGATAGAAAAATCCTGCTGCAGGCAGAATTGGGGGATGTTTTCTAATTGTCTCACTTGGTGTTTTCAAAATAAGTCTTAAAATGTCACCACTGTATCTCCCACTGCCAGGAACATCACTTCTGCATGGGAGCAGTGGTAGGTTACAGCAGGAGCTCCCCAAAGGATGCTGCTCTTGTACCTCTTTTTGTGTTTTCTCAGAAGAGGACTTCAGACTAAGGGATCTAGAGGCAGGTCGCTGTGAACTGAAGGGGAGAATAATACATCAGCAGGTTCACTAACAGAGTTTGGGCTATAAAAGGACAGATCTTTAGAAATGAGAGAAACTAATTAAGGACTTCAGGTGCTCATTAGAGCGCAGGAGGAGCTGTTGGATTAATTTCTTTTATGTTAAAGGTAGGAGAACTGTCTGAAGTTTGCATCCTGAATGAGAGAGAAGAACTTATATGAGAGGTTACAGACCTGAGTGAGTGAATAACTTGAGGAAGAGCGTTAGGACGTTCAGGGAATGGCTGAAATGTCTGTCAGGCAAACAAACCTACTGTAGAGCTATGGAGAGGCTTGTGGCACATCAGGCTGCTGGGCATCACAGCAGATGTTGTCTGACCAAGAAAAAGAATAAGAATAGGAGATGACCTGCAAATTCATGGCTTAGCCTGGAGCCTGATCCAGGAGAAACACAGAAACAGAAATTTCCTGCAGCTGAAGGAAAATCACAACTCAAATGCCATCCCTCAACAATCAATTAGGACCGATCTGAAAGCCTTCTATGATGGCATGGCAGGATGGATTGATGAGGCGAGAGCAGTAGATGGTGTCTCCCTCAGCATCCCCGAAACTGTTCATGAAGGATATCCGGAAACAACCCAGCACAGAATTTTTCTTCCACACAAGTGTCCTCCTACTCTTTCCCTGAGTTTCTCCGGCTGCTGGCAGCAGCTGCTTTCTAACTCCTCACCCCTCCCTGGCCAGTAACCTCTTTTCTTCCAGTGGCTCTCACCACCCATGTCCTTGGTGAAGCAGTTTTAGTTGGAAAAGCACTTTGGCAAACACGGCTGCTTTGCTTGCCGCTCTGTGCATGCAGGTTTTTTAACGAGCAAACCTTTGAGAGCTGGCCACCATTCTGTGGTAACAGGCAGCTGGGGGCCCATCAGCCTGAGAGCCCAGGGTTCATCAGAGGTCTCTGTGCAGCCACCATCCTGTCCTCCTCATAGCCTTGCCCTCCGGCTTTCAGTTTTCCTGCTTTAAGACCTAAATTGTGCTTATACCTCTAAATTGTGGTCAAACTCTCACGCAAGGGTGAGGAGGGGTCAGTTTGGTGGTCTGTACAGCAGAGCCTGGCTGTGTATGCTGGCCCTGTGGGCACAGAGCTGGGGTTCACCTGCAGCCAGGTGCCTCCATCTGAACTCCCCCATCCCCTTTGTGCTCTGTCTGGAAGAAACAGCACCTCTGGTCCCTCGTGCATCCAGCCTATTTTCATGTGGCTGTCCTCAGATGAGGCAAATTGTGCCTAGGAATGCCTGTTGTCTGCAAAAGCTGGAATCTCTATAACTAGGGAGAGAAGAAATCCGGAGTCTTGGGAGAACCATGCCTTGTCTTTTCAAGTTGTCACTGTCTCTTTCAGCAACATACCTTGGAAAACTTGATCTTCTCACCCATAATTGGACAAGCAGTGAGAAGGGAGGTCTGCAAGGACCTGATGCTGGATGTCACTGCTGGAATTAGTACAACCAAAGTTTGAATGTAGTAGTTTGCTGTTTCCTGTGCCATGAAGGAGTCACTCCTGTTAACAGCTCGGCTTCAGGTTCTCCTTGGGTTTGTGTTTTTAATACCTTTGCTTTTTATTTTCACCTTCAGTGGCCACCAGTGAGAGCACAGCCATTGAGATCATCCTGCAGCATGGCAAGCTGATCTTGGAAGCCATCCAGCAGAGAGAGGACCTGAAGGGCTTGGCTCCAGGGGAGGCAGGGCTCAGGGAAGCAGTGAAAGAGCTGTGATGGGTTGTTCTCAGAGCTAGCATGGTTTGAGGCTCAAAGGGTGGACAGGTCCCAATGTGCACTGAGATCAAGGGACGTTGCTTAAGCTGGGGAAGCCATCCAAAGTTGGAAGTGCCCCTTTACTGAAGTGAGAGTGTGCTGGATAGTTTATTGGGTGTTTTATACAAATAAGGGCCTACAGGAAGGCTGAAGAGGGACTTTTTGCAAGGGTAAGCAGTGACAAGACCAGGGCAAATGGCCTTAAGCTGTCAGAAGGCAGATTTAGATTAGGTATGGGGATGAAAGGTCATGACAGAGCACACTCCTCTTGTGCAAAGATGACCATGACAATGCAGTTTGTAGTCCCAGACTATTTTCTGAGTTAATTTTCTTAGAATGCTTTAATTTGGCCCTGCTCTGTATGCACTTTAGAGATAAATACTCCCCTGTGAGGGTCTGACAGCAGTAGGACAATGTTACATGCTATTCTAGTTTGGCAAAGTTGTGGACAATACACATGCAGATAGCAATTTGTGAACTCCAGAACAAATGCAGAGCAGTAACCATGTGTGAGTCCTGCCCTGAGCTGTGGGAGGCTTTCCAGCTGAGCCCAGTTGTATCCTTGCATCCATCATTTGAAGGAAAAATGCTTAACTGAATTTGGTGCTTTAATGACAAGGATACCAGAGGGTCAGGAAGGTAATTGCATTTGTGTGTTCTCCTGGAAAGGATGCAAATGTCACTTGCTTATTCCGTCTTCTTACTTGCATTTTCACCTGTTTCCCAGCATTTCCAGATTCTTTGGACTGCAGAGTCCTCTGGGATGTGCACAGGGTGGTTTTTATCCAAGTATAGGCTCAATCCATTCCTATTTTCTCATGGTGCCAGAGCTGCTTAGCTGACAAACAGTGTGGAAATGCCATCAGATTGCTGGGGAGTTAGAGTCAAAAGCAGGTTGCTATTAATGTGTCGGGTTTTTTTAGGGATAGAAAGTTTAATTACTTTATCTGCAAATTTGGGTCAAGGCTGTTGGTCTTTACGAATGAACACAAGCCTCATAGCTTTTACACTTGCCATCGTTTCATGTGTGGCAGGGACAGGCAAAGCCTGTCCCCCGTGTGCTGGGGGCAGGTCGCCCTCTGCACCCTGGGCTCGTTGGCCTGCCCGTGGTCTTGAGCAGTGAGGAGATGCTGCTGGGGTGGAAGGTGGCAGTGGGTGACTGGGAGCAGGGCACAGGCAGAAGATACCAAGGATCTCCATGACTGCTGTAGTTGTAGGGCTTGGAGGATGACAGCACATGCTCCACTCCCATTCCTTGCCTCAGTGGCCTCCTGAGAGATGTCCTGCACTGCAAATCCAATATTCACGCCCGGTTCAGATCTATGTCCTCTCTTCTAGCTCCACCAAGAGCTGCCACCAATCCAGCTGCCATTTTCACCTGGTCATGGCTTTGATTTCTAGAGAAAGGGTGTTTTTTTCTTCTCTGCCATTGATTCTATCACCTTCTGATGCTGCAGGCACTTGTCCCACTCCCCTGACTCTGTGTGTCTGTGGGATGTGCCAGGGCTGATGCCCTGATGACTCTGGAGCAGATCAGCCAACAATTCATGTGTCTGTGAATTCTCAGCCCACGTGAGCTCCTGGACACCTTGGTGTGTGTAGCAGAGGGCCTGGGGAGTCAGTGTGACTGCTCTGGCAGCTGCTGCCTCTCTGGCAGCAACATCAAAGAGAGCAGACTGCTGCCACTGAGTGGCTTTTCAGGGCATCAAGCCAAGGTTGAGACAAAATCAAGCAAGAAGCATCATCAAAAGCAAAAGCCCTGGAAAATGTTATTTACTTGGCAAAAACATCTATTCTGGATGAAGTGTCCAGAGGAGGATTGCCAGGTACCAGCTTCTTTCTGGCATCCTATAGATCTTTGCACTGAACTCCCATATCTTAATTTCGAGGCCAGTCTCCTCAGCTCTGACATGACTGCTTACTAGGCCCACATACTGCAGGTGACTTTCTGGACCTTGTGGCTTTTGGCATGAGATACGAGTGATAACTGCAGGCCTCATGTCTGAGGGATGTGAGCTTCCTACTAAAACTGAGGAGACCTTACATTTTTGAGAACATACGTGCTGCATGGAGATGCGTTCAGTTTGCACTTCCACTTGAAAACAACAGGTTTTGCATATCTACTGCAAAAAAAGCTCTCAAAAATTTCTGGTAATTAAGTTTGGTGAACCGAAGCACTTGGAAGGCACAGAGCATCCCTGTGGAAGAAACTGCATCCATCCCCAACCATGCTCAGCACTGCAAGTAATGGATTGCTTTCTTTGGTGGAGGTACAACATGGAATCTCTTGGCTTCTCCTTTGGACCCTGCTGTAGTCAGAGCACTGTCACTGTTGGCAGCTGGTGCATGCAAGGGCAGAGTTTGGCTCTTTCAGCCTACTCCATAACCTCTTCTCTAGCCATCTGCTTTCCAGGACTCTCTACAGTCACTTAGGAGTTCATATTTGTCAAGATTGGTCTTACTCTCAAATGTCAAAAATGTGTCAAGAGCTCTATAAAAAAAGCTTTTCCTCTCCATGGTCTTGTTTAAAAAAAAATACAGTTACCATCTCACTGGTAGATTGAAAAATCATTCTTCACTTAGGTCAGAAAAACTGACAGGGTTGGTTAAAGGGATGGGGAAAGAAATCTTAGAGGTCACAAGTCAAAGTGACTTTGAGAGAACGGGACAAACTGGAAACCAGTCTTCCAGTCTGCTGTTCTCCCTTGATGTGTTCTCAGATTATGGATCACCACTTGGTGTCTTAAAATTTCCAGGTGCATTGGAATATATCATCTGGTCTTTAGTTGGCTGGGAATCCAGGGCAGTGGTGCTGTGCAAGGGGACAGTGTGCTGAGCCCTTCCCATAGTGAGGAAGGCAGAGATGAGGTTTTTCAAGCACAGGCTGAGTTTTCCTGTACGTTGGCAAAAGGAGAAGTCCGTGCCAGTTTCCATGGCCACACAGTTCCCGGGTTCTCAATATAGCAAAGAAGATAAATGTATCTGTTTGTATTTTGATTTCTTCCATATGTACATTTCCTGTGGTTCTTTCCAGTAGATTGAGATCCTGGGTGAATTTTCCAGCTTGTGCTTTTTGAGGTGATGGTGTTAGAGGGACTTGGGAAGGCATTTACACTTTGTAAGAAATGAATGTAATGAGCAGTTGAAAATACCTCAGGGCCCTGAGCAGAAGACTTAAAAGGGTTGTAGCAAGATTATATGTTCCCTTTCAAAGGGATTGTGTTTGTGAAGTGTTTCTGAGATTTCTTGTAAGTAAGGGCTGGATATCCACGCCCAGTGGCAGATTTTGACCGTATCATACCTGAGGCCCAGATCTGCAAACATTTAAGCATGGCTGTAACTTCATTGTCTGAGCAGGAGGCAAATGCTTGGAAGCAAGAGTTTGAGAAACAAGCTTTTAGGAAAATCTGGCTGACTCTTGGCATCTCATGTGTGGTGGAGAAATTCAAGTATCGCTCTTGATGTTTCTAACCATGCATGGCCAGAACCACTTCTGGGCAGAGCCGTGTGCCACCACTGTGAAGGGACAGCATGTCTGATGCGTGTCGGTTGCTTCTGAGCAGAGAAAACTATGTAGGAGCATTCAGGAGATGGGAGACTGAGGGGCAGGTGCTCAGTCCTACTGGTCACCACCAAAACAGTAATTGCTATTTCCACAGGCCTCTTGACTGAGGGAAGAGGGGAGAAGTCTGGGATCAGGAGGTGGAAGGTGAACAATGAATCCCAGTTTGAAGTTCTGGACAAAAATAAGGACAAGGCAGGAGGAGGTGCCAGTGCCAAAGAAGCAAAGGAATCCCAAGACAAAGCTTCTTCCAAGAAGAGTTTTGTCTACAAAGCCTGTGAGAAGATCTTCCAGTTCTACTGCTGCCTGAAGGTGCACATGAAACGTTGTTGAGTGGCCAGAGGAAAGCAGATCCAGTGTAAAGAGTGCAGTGAGGTCAAATCAACAAAGAAAGAGCTGGAGAAGCATCAGCTGGAGGTCCACGGGATGGTGAGGATGGCCAAGAAGAAGAGGCTTCCCGTGGCATGTGACATCTGTGGAAGAGCGTTTGCTCATGCCTCAGGTAGGGTTGGTGGGAGCAGGGGTGTTTAGGCAGAAGTTTGGACAATATAGGAAGGTAATAGTCTGAAATCTCATCCTCCTCCTCCCTGCAGCTCTGTGAGTGCCACGTGTGAGAAACACAGCTCAGCTCATTTTTTCTGCCCCACTGAGCACAACCACTTTCTGATTACTTCTTCCCTAACTGGTTTTCCACATAGCTCATCAAGGAAAAGTGGGGCTACTGGCAAATTTAAAAGCCTCCAAAAATAATCAAGCTGTTCCAGTTCCTGGCTGCTTTAGCAGGATGCATGCGAGGAGCCAACTCTCTTTGCCCTTCCTGGGGCAGCTCATGATGTTGTGGTGGACCTCCAGGCTGGAGGGCAGTGGAGGACCTCGGTGTCACTGATGGGCTGGTGGACCTGCAGTAGGGTGGAGTGGTGCCTCTGCAGCTGAGTTAGGCAGGGCTGGCACTGTGTCCCCCCAGGGCCACCCCAGTGTCCTGCCTGTCTCCCCAGGATGCAGTACCACAAGCTGACAGAACTCCTCAGTGAGAAGCCCTTCTCCTGCCAGGAGTGCAGGGCCAAGTTCGCAGCCCACTCCACCCCGAAGAACCACCTGTGGCTGCACGCAGGGGACCGGCCCTTCGTGTGCAAGCACTGCCTCATGACCTTCGTGCAGGGCTCGGCCCTTGCCTGCCACACCAAGAAGAAGCATGCTGAGAGTGAGCTTCCCTGCGGGAGCTGCTTCTGGGTTCAGCTTGCTCCATCCACCCCTTCATGCCCTTTTCCTTTCTTTGCCTCCTGCCTGCTTCCCCATCCTTTGGGCTACCTGTGGGCATCAGGCCCAGATCTTCTTCACCTGCATGGGTTTGCTTTCAACTCCCCACTTTGCCTTTCCCTCATCCCCTTATCCAGGTCCTCGGATTACCCACACTCCTCTTCCTCCATATTCCTTGTTTTTCTCCTCCTTTGAATAGCTCCTCTCTGTCCCATCACACCTAGACTCCACCAATGTTTTCTTCCTCTGGTTATCCTTCTTTCTCCTGTCCCTCCCTTTGGCTGAATTTCACATATTTTTCATGCCACTGCTTCTCCTGCCCCACACTCAGTGCTGTGCACTCCTGGGACTGAGGCAGGGCTCTTCCAGCTCATTGGCACAGATGAGGCATCACTGGGGTTGCAATAACTGCACTTGGATGTATTTCCCACTGTTCCATGAATGTGATGCAGCTGGACAATTCATTTTGAACATGAGACACACCAGTGTGTAGTACCCCTGAAAGTGTCTGGTACCACTGGACACCTGAGATCTGTAGTAATTTTATCCTCCCTCTGCAGGTGTGCTTTTCTCCTGCACTTCCAGGACATTTTGGATCTTGTACTGAGATACTCTGGTACTCTAGGAAATGGCCACCTCATTCACTTCACAGTCTCTTCCCTGTCCCTGTGAAGTCAGGCATAGTCCACACAGAGCTGCTGTGCCGTTAGTTCCGGGCTCTCACTGGGTGTCCCTGCAGGGAAGGGGTATTCCTGCCACTGCTGCCGTGCCGTGTTTGCCCAGTCCATCGAGCTGTTGCACCACGTCCGCACCCACGCTGGGGACAAGCCCTCCGTGCCGGGAGTGTGGGAAAGGCTTTTGCCAGGCCAGCAAAACTGTTTGACAGCCAGTGGTGCAGCCAGTAGAGGGGACACCAGCACATGCTGAGTTTCAGCCCTGCGTGTCCTGGCCATTGCAGCTCCCTGTGCCCTCGGGCTGGCCCTGGCTGGCCCAGGCCAGGCTCATACAGTGCAGTACGAGCATTTCCCAACTGTTCTGCTGCTAGTACTGCTCCATGGCCTTCTGCTCCCCAGGGGCCCTGCAGAGCCACGTCACCAGCCAGCACTTCACACAGACAGACAGCACCTTCATCTGCGAGCTCTCTGGGGAGCTCTTCCTCTCCCAGGGCAAGCTGGAGGAGCAGCTCAGCACTGAGCATCCCAAGGTGGCCTTGTCCCAAGTCACCACTGCCCAGATTGTGCAGGTAAGGATTCTCTGTGTCACAGCCACTGCAGTTGTTCACCCATCCTCCTCATTCTCCCCAAATCCAGCCTGTGGGCCCTGTCACCTCTTCTGCTCCCTGATTTCTTATTCTTAGAGGGGTCCATGATGCAAACCCCAGCCCACAGTGGTCTGGGATTTCTGTGCTGGCGTGAATTGGTTTTGCTGGAGGGGAAGCAGCTCAGTCATGACTTCAAGGAGCTGAGGAGGAGGATTGGCAGTGTATGGGGAGCTGCCTGGTTAGTCAGGGAGTGTTAACACCTCGATGACACCCCATGAGACTGCATGACGCTTTTTTTTGCTGGAGGCCCAGTGCTAGATTTGAACCCAGCCTCTTCAATATCTCATCCATCAGTCAAGAAGAGTTCCTTGGATGAGGGAGCCCAGTGTGCAAGATTCCCTGGGATGGCATTCCTCCAGTGGATAATCACAGAGTGTTTACTGCCTATGACTGCTTGTGGAGCTAAATTATAGCAATTTTGTGGAGAGAAATATTTAAATTACTCTCCTGTCTTTTGCATCACTGGTGTGTGTGGTTTGGTGTTTCCCATTAGTCTCGTGCCTGTTGTAATTGCAGACCTGTAGTGTGAAGCTGAATGTCATTACCTGAGCTGGGGCTGGCAGAGGTGTGAGCAGCAGAGGGATCCAAGGGAAAGTGGTGCTGTACGTGTCTGACTCTTGGGTCATCTTCCTTCCACACAGGTGACTCGGACATCGGAGCAAGGAGCAGGAGGGCACATCATCTCTTTTGATGATGCCAAACTTGTGACGTTGCCCAAATCCCAAGTGAGCCAAACTAACTCTGAGCTGGTGACAGTGACTATGGAGGACTTGTTTGATGACAGTCACTGATTCCTGAAGAAATCAAGTGAGGGACAGGGGAGGGTGCTTGTGCCTGGCACCTGGTATCCACTAGGCTTGTTCAGGAGCTCAGTGTGCTGCTTCACCTGGGAAGTTTCTTTGGGAAAGCAATCCCAGGCCTGCAGCAAGCACAGCATGAGCACAGACAGGAGAGGTTCATAGACATTCACTGCCTGGGAGGTCTCCCTGCAGTCAGCCACTGGTAGACCACTCATCTCCCCCAGTACATGAGAAATAAAGCAGCAGAGGAAAAGATGGGAATCAGGTGTGATCCTCCACTGCTGTGAACAGAGGGGAGAGGACAAAGCTGGGGCTTATGGATATGGGAAACCAAAAAAAGCTGTCCTGAGAATTGAGGATGGAGATTTTTATGGCTGGATCAGTGATGTGCTCACAGGTATCTTCTTCTGCAAGGTGTAAGGGCTGCTTTGTTCCTTCTGCTCTCACCTGTATTGTTGTGCAGCTGAAGAGCTGACCTTTGGGCCTCTCTTCGCCAGCAGAGACTTCCTGGGAGTTGTGCTAAATGACTTCAGCACTGTTTGGATGGCACCTTGTGCCACACAGGTCTGATCCCATCCATGGTTTTGCTGTGGGTTTCTGTTGGGAAGGAAGGTCCCAGGCAGGTCTGGGCATATCCATCCTCTCTGTGAGCAAACAGCCCTGAGATCTGCTGCCACTACCCTCTAATTCACCAGGGACACGCTGAAAAAAGGGAAGGGGCTGTGCCTGTGTGCCAGTGTCCCTTGTGGCATGGCACTAATGAAGATGTTGGATTGTGGGATAGCTGCTGTGACTGCACATAAACCTTTCCCTGGCACACAGGGCACTGCCTTGTAAAATGCACTCAGTACCTACTGTCAGGTTTGTTTCTCTGGTACCAGCATGATGTGCAACAGCTTCATTGTGCACACCAGTTCCTTTAAGACTAAATTTCATAAAGCTTTTTTATCTGCAGCTTCCTAAAATATAATCTGATAATTAATGGCTTACTGAATCCATTATGAAGTGCAATTAGATAGATGCAGGGTTCCTGTGGCTCTGAGGGGACTGGTAGCATTTATCTTCCTTTTCCTCATGCCAAAAGGTTGAAGTGTGCCACCGCGATATTTACACACAGAGCGATGATCCCGCTGGATCCCAGAGCCCGGGAGCCCGCCCTGAGCAGTGCCTGTTGTATCCTGCTGCCCACAGCCATGGCAGCACGGGAGTGGAACAGATGGGAGCTTTCCAGAAGCATCTTGTGCCTGCTGCTCGGTGCCACCAGGCAGAGATGGTGGCACAGGAGCGTGCCAAGGTGGCTGTGCCAGTGGGAGAGTTTGTTCCCGTTAAAACTTGGAAGGAAGAGGAGAGCAGCAGAGCTCTCAGGAGAGGTACTGGGAGAGCTCCTGGCATATTGTGTGTGTGGCAGTAAGTGTTATCAGTGACCCTGCTGAAGTGCTGCACGTCTCTTGAAGGGCTCCCGTGTACGGTTTGTCCCCTCAAGCTTTGCGGGGATGGTGACATGGAGGAAGCGTGATGTTAAGTTGCCACTAAATCCATGAATGACCAGGAGATGGTGCTCAAGGCCTTGAGGAGTAGTGCTAGTGCCCAGGTGCCTCAGCACCTTTGTGGAAGCTCCTCGGAGCCCTCCCAGGCCTTCCCCAGCTCCTGGCCTGCCAGCTGTGGAGAAATCTCGAGCCACTGCCAGGCTGAAGGAAAACTCCAAGCCCTGGACAGGTCATCTCCAAACCCTGAATATCACTCACTGCTTACAAAGCCTGAAACTGGGCCTTGCCTCCTGTGGAGAGGGTGAAACGCACCTGTTACTGAGGTGAAGAGGTGAAGAACCTGGGATGCCCCTTGGCCAGGAGGAGAGGGGCCAGAGGGGGAGCTGCTGGAGCCCATCTCATGCCGGCCTGGACAACGTGCCTGGCACTGTGGATGAGCAGTGGGGATAATGACAGAACAAGTAACTATGTCTTGGTTTCAGAACAGATGTGTTGGGAGGAAAGCGGTGGATTTTGTCCCACAGGCTGGTGAAGTTGGAAGTTGTCCCCTGTTTTCTGACTTTGTGGGGGCTGGGAGCTGTGGAAATCCTGCACAAGCTGTGGGAGTGCTCTGCAGTGGGCAATGGATTGTCCAGACAGTGCTTTACAGATGTCCTGGCCTTCATGTGAGAGCCAGTATCTGCAGGGAGCACTATGGTGAAGCTGATCTTTGTTCCTGAAAAACTGTGGAGGGAGGGAAAAGGTTCAGCAGGGCTTGAGGAGAAGTTGCTTTATTTCTAGCCCTGTCCTAGGGCAGAGGCAGCTCAGCCAGGGCAAAACATGAGCACGGGGCCTGTTGGCTGTGATCCCTTTGGTCCCTGTTGCTGGAGTGTTGTCACAGCTGAAAGAGGACAGTGTAGGTGTTACATGTGGGGTGCTTCAGGCTCACCTGTCCTGTTTGCAGCCATCTCTCCTGCCTTTCTGCCCAGCAAGATCCTGTGTGGACGTATCCTTAGCAGAATCCTGCTAGCAGCACACACCCAGAAAGAGCTCTGCAGCGTTACAGAGCCCACTGAGCATCTCCCATATCATTATGAGGAGATAATAACTCACATCCCCCCATTCCAGTTCCTTCTTGATGGATGAGATACGCACAGCGGAGCAAATTGCAGCGTTAGCAACACCTATGTTTTACCTGGGAGGGAGATGAATTTCCCAGGACACGTCCTGGTCTGGTGTGCACCACACTGGAGATACTGATTGCTGGTGATTCCTTGTTAATGATGCAATTTTTTTTTCTCTGTAAAAATAAAATACGGAGAAGGAGAGATGTAGCTGTGGAATTTCATGTGAAGCAATTCTCTGGAAGGAAAAATCCTTTGTTTTTGAAAACATGATTTTTTCAAGTCTTGTCCTGGGTGCTGAGTGACCCATTGGGTTTTTTTTTGGGGGGGGGGTGGTCCTGTGCCCCTCCTGACCTTGGTGCCATCCTCTAAGGAAGGAGAGAAGCTGTTGTACGGTCAGGCTGGAGCACGAGACCATCCTGCCCTTCACTGTGTCCTCCTGTTGCAGCTGCCAGATGATCTGGGGGAACGGCAGAGTGCCAGTGACAAACTGGGAAGTGGCATCCCATGGAGGATGTTAGATCAGATAATGGTGGAGTGACAGGACAAAAGGGAATGGCTTTAAGCTGAAAGACAGTAAATTTAGAGTAGATATTAGGAAGGAATTCTTCCCTTTGGGGGAGGGGAGGCCCTGGCACAGGGTGCCCAGAGAAGCTGTGGCTGCCCCTGGATCCCTGGCAGTGTCCAAGGCCAGGTTGGGCAGGGCTTGGAGCAACCTGGGATAGTGGAAGGTGTCCCTGCCCATGGCACAGGGAGGGACTGGATGAGCTTTAAGGTCCTTTTCAACCCAAACCATCCTATGATTCTATGATTTATCCATCTCTGTCCTGGTTTAACCCCAGCCAGCAGCCAAACCCCTCGCAGCCGCTCACTCACTCCCCCACCACTGGGATCAGAGAGAGAATTGGAAGGGTAAAAGCTGGAGAACTTGGGAGCTGAGATAAAGAAAATTCAATAGGGAAACCAAAAGCCACACACACAAGCATTAATTCACTGCTTTCCATGGGCAGGCAGGTATTCAACACCTCCAGGAGAGCAGGGCCCCTTCGACTTGGGAA
>VWPU01007988.1:0-16488 GCA_013398955.1 Callaeas wilsoni | reverse complement strand
ATATCCCTTTGGTCAGTTTGAGTCACCTGTCCTAGCTGTGCCTCCTCCCAGCCTCCCATGCACCCCCAACTTCTTCCCCAGCACGGCCTTAGGAAAAGCAGAAAAGGCCTTGGCCCTGTGTAAGCCCCACTCAGCAATAACAAAAACATCTCTGTATTATCAAACCTGTGTTCAGCACAGATCCAAAACACAGCCCCACAGCAGCCACTGTGAGGACAGTTAACTCCACCCAGCCAAAACCAGCACAGTCTCCTTGCATTTAGGGTGCAGGACTAAGTCTGTGACCATTAGGAAATGTCTGTTTTCTGCACAACTCCCATTTTTGACCCGGTGTATGTCCTGTTGCTGGTGGATCCTTTGGAAGAAGGCAGAGTGCCCTGGATACAGGGTTAGGATACCCTAACCCTAACCCTGAGCAGGCCTCACTTGACATTTCCCATGCAAAGTATCATTTCACAGCCCCCAGGTGTTATTTTAACACAGTATATGCAAATTCAGTGCTCCAGGCTTCGTTTTGGGGTTAAGGTTTTTATTACTTTTAAATCCAACCTCTCTGTAATTGGGTGCAAAGATCTGCTGCTTGCCCAGAACTGAGAGATGGTGGTGGTGGGAGCACGGAGGCAGTTTGCATGTTCCTTGAAGCTTCTTGTGGGGGAGAGCAGGAGGAGAATGGAGAGCAGGAGGAGAATGGATACCAGTGGTCTGAAAACCCTCCTTGTGATTTGGGTAAGCCCTGGTAGCCCCAGCTGATGCTGATGTCTTGGCAAATTTTATTATTGATCTGGCAGGCTGCCAGCACGTCCCCAGTGAATTTGGGCACTGGAAAAGGGAAGTGATGTCTCCAGTGGCCTACATGCAGCTCAGCAAACCTGAGTGCCCTTTCACAGACATGAGCTTCTCCAGCAGCCAGAGGGACTTTCCCAAATTTTGGTGGTTTGCTGCAGCGAGATCTGAAGCGTGTCCCCGGGAGATGGGCTCGGTAACCTTCTGTCCTGGGGAGGAGCAGGCTGGCTGATGGGCACTCAGCTGCTTCTCCAGCTTCAATTTATGTGCCTGAGCCCCCAGTACCATCAGCTGCATGGGGCCCCCTTCAGAAAGTCACCACAATTCCTGATTTCCTGCGTTAACACTGTAATTCCTTTTATCTGAAGCAGAAGCTCTCGCTTTTCTTTCCCTGCACTGTTTATGATCACTCAAAACAGGGAATCTACCCAGACTTCTTATCATGTTAAGCAAACCTGATAAAGTGTAGGTGTTAGTCCATGTAATAGCAGACACATGGATGCTCTGTAAGTTGTGGTACAGAGCTCTCATCTACAGTGGGAGTGGGGCTGGCACACACCCGTGGGTCGGGCTATGGCACTGGTTTCAGTGACCTGCAAGGAAACAGAAAGCCCTTGCTGAGACAGAGGCTGAAGGAGCAGGAAGGAGCAGTAGGATGGAAATTGCCCAGCAAATGGGCGCAGTTGAGCAGCTCAGCACCGCTAAATGTCAGGCCATGTGCCTGGGAAGAAGCAATGCTGGTTGCATGGGGACAGGAGGGGACTGGCCAGGGTGTGTGACAGCATCCTGAGGGCTGTGGGTCAGAACTGGAGGAGACATGCAGAGTCCTGAGCGATGTCTGGGGTCTTGAGGAGCTGCTTTTGGCAGGTCAGGAGGCGTTCCCTGCTGCCCCTGCTCTGAGCGTTGCTGCAGTGACATATCCTTGCCTACAGCTGCTCACCCACAGCAGCATGTGACATGTAAATGACAAACTGGAGGGTGTGCAGGAACCAGCTACCAGCACGAGTCAAGAGGTGGGAAATCTGCCAGAGAGCACAAAAGTGAAGGAGCTCGCACTGCTTGGCGTGGCTGAGGAGTGAACCGGTGGCAGCCTTCGTCCCCGTGCTGGTGCTCACTGCCATCTCTGCTCTCGGGCAAGTGCTGAAGGGCATCAACACTAGTCAGGGCCCATCTGTGCAAAGCACAAATGCTTAGATTTGCCTTATTTCCCTTGTTTTGGACACTCTGGAGATGCCCAGCATTGCAGGCAGTCCAGACAGTGACCTTCTACTTCTAATGGGAGCATTCAGTCTGTGTCTTGCTCCCAGGGAGCTCAGGGTCAAGTTTGTTGGCCTGTGTTCCTTCATCCCATGGATCAGGGGTGCTTAGAGCCCTGCAGCATATGGAAAGCTCTTCTCTGTGCCTTTCAGACCCTTTCTTGCTGGCCCTAGAGCCTCCTGCTGATGGGGAGGGCTGGCTAGGATGGATCTGGTGTGCACATCCTCGCTAGCAGCGCAAAGGAGCTGCCAACGAATGGGTCTGTCTGCATAGATTAGATCTAGCTTGGGACTGTCTGCAAAATTGTCTCAGCTCACAGGTTTTCGACCCGCTGAAGGCTTCCTGCTGGAGATGGAGTTTGCCCTCCTCCTGTTGGATGAAATAAGGTGAGCAGAGCCTTGCCTCAGGTTTCAGGCTGCCTGGGGAGATAATCCGTGCCCCTCCAGCTGTGCTGAACCTGCTGACGGGTGTGATGATGTCTTTTCCTGACATGTGAATCTGGCTTTCTCTGCCCAAGGAGGCCAAGGCCATATGTCACCTACTTGATGACCTTGGCCTTCTGGCCACCACTTTGGTAGGGCAGAGTTAACCTCCAGCCCTTGCCAGCCACCCTTTTCCCTTTTTGCTGTCCTTCACCTGGACTAGGTTCCCCTGCAGGCTCACCCCAGCCATCCACCCGCCTTCTCCTGCTCTGCCATCACCCAGACCTTCCCCTGCTCTGCCATCACCCAGACCTTCTTCCCAAAGCTCATCCTGCGGAGGTGGCACCTCTCGACGTGTGTCTGCCTTGCTCTGCTCTCTGTAGAGACGTGTGGAGGCACATCTGGAAAGTCTACAGTTGCAGGTAAATAATTCCCATTCTGGCCTTCTGCAGGAGTCACAAGGAGGGCTCTGTGCTGGGTAGAAGATGGGTGGGATGGCTGGAAGGACCCCTTGGCAATTACAAGTGTGGGCATTGTTCCCTTTATCTAACTTGTGTTCTTTTTATTTTTTCCAGCTCAGAGGGTCCAGTGAGACGTTGCTTAGGGCGGATCTGCCCCATCAGTTGATCCTTAATGACATCACCTTGGTTTAGTACATTGCACTTCAGACCTGAAGTTGTTTCTTTTGTCTCTGAGCATGTAAAGCTGTTATTATTAAGCTGTCTGGTAGACACGGGGCTTTCTCCAGCAGGGTTTCAGATGATGGTGAGTTTGGTGGCACTCAGGAGCAGGTCAGATGATCCTCATGGTGAGTGTGAGCTCCCATTTCTCAACACTGCATTCCCGTCGCCGCACAGCCGGTCCCTGTGAGCAGTGAATTCCCTCTGCAGCTCCCTCCAGCCTCTCACACGGACTAACCCAGATAATCCTTTGCTATCTGCCACGTCTCAGTAGATCTATTAAACACACATGAGTTCTCATGTCCTTGTGTGTAACCAGGATATGCTGAAAGATTTCAAATCCCCCAGTGTAGGATTCTATCAAAGTTTCTGTCGAAGCCTAAATAAATACACCCCTTTTACTCATCCATTGCTCTGTGGCTCCGAGGGTTTTTCTGTTTTAAAGGCAAGGCATTGCTGTTCCCCTGATGAGCTGGTTCAGATCATTGGTGGTACACCTGGCCAGGAGCTGATGCAGCTGATGGGAACCTGTGGTAGAGGATTGGATTTGGGATTCCAGGAGCTTTGCACAAGTGAGGTTGGGTCTCCCTAGTGGAGGATGAGGACTGACTGGACTTGCTTTGGGAGTTCACAGTGACTGATTTCATCATGATGAAACCAAACCCTCAGCCTCGCCATGTGTCCAGACTCTGTGCCTGTGTCCTTCTGGGATGTGCCCAGGTGTTTGCCAGGTGTTGGCACTTAGGAGGGCCAGCAGAGCAGGTAGCACAGGGAGCACATTCTTGCTGATACTCTCCTTGCTCGGCGCAGGTACCTGTCCCCGCCTCCCTGGCTCTCTGCAAAGGGCTCTACCACTCCTGCATTCCTAATGCAAACATTGCAGGAAGATGATTCAGCACTTGGCAGACAATTGCAGATGCTCCAGAGATTATTTTGAGCATATTGGAGCAGCTCTGGGAAGGGAAGGGGTGCTCAGGGTCCCTGCACTCCTCCGCGTGTCAGCCACGGCCGCACAGGGGTGTGGGAGGCAGCCCTGGGACAGCCCCACACGCTGCTGAGGGCTGTGCTCCTGTCCCTGAGCCTGCCTGGCTGCTGTCCCCGTCCAAAACCCTGCGACACAGACAGGGATCCTGCGCTCCCCTTTCCCCTCAGGTGGCAGGCAGCTCATCTTGCCAGAGCTTTCCGTTTTCTGTGTCACAAGCTCGTTCTGGGGCTGTACTCAGGCCAGGTGTACTCAGGGACAGGTCTGCTGTTGGGAGCAATCCCTTCCCCTGGGCTGGGGGGATTACTCAGACCTGTAATTTGAGGAGGGACTAACTGGTGTTGGTTTAAATATGGAAACTCCTGTCTGCCATGATGGGAAGCAAAAAGAATCCAAAAGCAGCTGGAATCAGTGGCTGCTGATCAAGGGGATGAATGGAGCCCCAAGCTGGTGGTGGGCTTCAGCAGGGATTGTAGGATCTTCTCATCCCTTAGGGACACTGGCTGGGCCCTGAGGGTTCAGACACTGGCATCTCCAGTGCTCTCTGATCCTCAGAGTACCTCTGCTGGCTGGGCCCTGTGCCCCGCTGAGCCCCAGCAGTAATGGCAGTGCCTTGGAGGAAACCACACTGCTGGAGCTCTAGGGCCCTGAACAAGCCTTCAGCAGTTTCACCTGCAGAAGCTGTTTAATTTGGGGCAGGGATGGGGGCTGGTGCAGCCTCCTTCTCTGCTCTGAGGGGAGCTATCCCCACCCTCTGCTCTCGTGTGGTTGGGGCAGGTCTCTGCTCATCGAGGGGTTGCTCGATTTTCTTGTGGCCCTGCCCACCATGCCATGTCCCTCCCTGACTTCAGTGAGCTCTCCTGCCGAATCTTCCTCCACGCTCTACTGCATGTGCTGGACAGGCTGGGCGAGGTTTCCCCTCATAACCCTGTGGAATCACAGCCACAATAACTGTCTGCTGAGCCTCTTTGCTTCCTGCCTTGTCTCTGGCATTGCTGATGGTCCTGTTGGCACTGAGAACAGCAAATCAGCCTGATCACTCTGCCCTGGAGGCAGCAGGGAGGTGATGGGGGCACAAGAGTTTCCCAGCTGCCTGCCCAAGGGATGGTCTGGGAGGGCATCTTACGTGCACAGGTGGGTCAGGGCATTGGATGGCTCCAGTGGGAAAGGGGAGAGCAGGAAGGTGCACACACGAGCCTGTTCTCAGAGGAGCAGGGGCAGAGCCGAGTGGCTGTTGCTGGGCAGGATGATGGAAGGAGAGGATTATGACAAACAGTATTACCAGGGAGCGCTTCCCCTGCCTCACTTTTTTTTTTTTTTTAATACAAGCTCAGATAATGCAGAACACAGCCACAGAGATTTTGGCTGAGGTTTCCCAAAAAAACCCTTTTGTCTGTGATGAAGCTTGAGACATCTCCAGCACAGAGTTGGGTTTTTTTAAAGTTGTTAACACCTTAAAAGAGGGGTTTAGAAGAGAACAACCTTTGGTGTTGGTTATAATCTCACGGCATGAGTCTCTAATATCCCTTGCTGACAGGAATACATACACCCAGCTACTTCCAGAGCATCCTTCAAGAAAATCGATGAGGAAATGGGATTTGCCATGCTGGTTCAGCTCACGCAGGGTCCCTTCTTCAGAGGTCACTGGACTCATGCACTAAAGGTGAAAATCCCCTGCCACCCACATGAACACTTCTGCAGCAGCCTGAGGGGGAAGGAAATCCCTTTGGAGCACTGTATCCCCTCAGATTTATAAGTAAATATTTTGGCCATCACTGTTGGAGAGCCAAACCCTGTTACACTGCTGCAAAGCCTATGGTGTTGTCCAGGTTGGAATTAGTTTAGGGATTGGTTGGCAGGACTTGCTCCAGGCCCCTCTTATCTAGGGGAGCAGTTCCAAGAAGCTCCAACTGTTAAATCATGACCTCAAATAGAATGAAACAGAAGTGATATCTAATGGGCACTGTTGATGTCACCCAAAGGAGGGTGCCAGCTGTGTGTCCTGCTGTGCCCCTGTGCTGTTGCACCCTGAGACATGGCCAGCTCCACCAGTGTGACATCTCCAAGGGCTTCGTGAAGTTGGGAGAAAGAGATACGGCAATGACTTGAGGAGGGGGTTGTGGTGAACTAGGTGATTTTCAGAGTTTCTGTCCAACCTCCACTTGCTCTGTGATTCTGTGATTGCAAATTTATGACAGATCTTTTCAATTTTTCCCCTGAGGATTGAATCCATGGCTTTGGCTGCGTTTCTCTAACTGGAACAGAGAACTATTGTAGAAGTGTACAATGTTTTGGATTGGAAGGGACCTAAAAGCCCACTCAGTTCCACCCTACCTTCCACTAGACCAGGTTGCTCCAAGCCCCATCCAGCCTGGCCTTGCACACTTCCAGGGATGGGGCAGCCACAGCTTCTCTGGGCGCCCTGTGCCTCACCACCCTCACAGGGAAGAATTTCTTCCTAATATCCATTCTAAATCTACCCTCGTTCACCTTAAGGCCATTTCCTCTTCTCTTGTCACTACGTGCCCTTGAAAATGTTCCTCTCCAGTCTAAGCAAACCCTGAACTCAAGAGTGCTGCTTGCATTTTTCAGCTAGAAGAAAAGTCCATCATGCTGCTCAGAGCAGCCTACTGCCTCACTGCCAGTCACAAAACTGAGCTGCAAAACCCACCCCCTTGTGTCCCACTGCTGCTGTGGTGCTCCTGCCTGCACTTCTCCAGCTGCAAAATTTCCTCTCCAGAGGCATGTGAATCTTCTAATGACAGCTCAGATTTGTGAATATTGACTTCATTATTCAGTGATTAAAATACTCCAGCTTCATTGCAACACAGGGGTGCATTAATGATGTATAGTATTGCATTTTGATTTGACACCTTAGCAACCTTTAAAAGTGGATTGTGCCATGGATTCTTCTGAAATCTGGAAATTAGATCTCAAAATTTAGCAGTTCATTGGCTTGGAAGTGGGGCAGTAGACTGGACTGGCCATGGAGAAAATACTCTGAAAGGTTCTTTGAGCAGTGACTGTGCCCCAGAGCGGTGTGGTGGCACCAGCTGCCCAAGAGGGTGGCACTGGCTGGGGGACACACCACCCATTTCCACACCTGACAGGGGCTGGTGCCTGGCGTGGCTGTGCTGACTCTCTGTCATTCTTGAGGGACCTTTTTCAGAGTTTTAAGTCTTTTATAAAGTGCTGGGGTACTGGGAGCAGAGGGGCTTCCAGGAGTATTTCTGGGCTGTGGCACTTCTCTCCATGCCAGTGTCCCACCTTTCCATGGGACAGTGCCCAGTCCCAGAACACCCCAGCCCTTCTTGCTCCTCTAGAGAAGGCTGGGAATGAGACACAGTCACTCGTGTCTTTGCTGTCCCTGCAGGGAATCCATTGCTGAGTGTCCGTGTCCATCCTCTGCCTCACCTGTTATTATCAGCAAATGCTTTGAGACCTGCTTGTCTCTGAGTCTCTTGTACACAGTGGGGTCCCCACTGATCACTTCATCTCTTACCTTGGCTCTTAGCAGACCCCTGAGGCTGTGTCTTTTCCTCTTGCCTGTGTCATGAGAAGAGCAGGAGGGACAATTTCAGAGGTAGAGATGGGAGGAGGGAAGTTTCACTCCAGACATCCCCATTGCAGAATTTCCCCCTTCAAGTGATGCCTGCAGCAGCCTCAGCCCGTGGGGACCCCCAGGTCCCTTTTGGGAGTTTCATCCTATCCCCTTTTATCTCCACTCCTTCCCAGCCCAATTAGCTGTTTGTTTAAGGTACTGCAAACTTCACTTGATAAGTTTACCTAATTGCTTCACTTAAGTTAATTACTTCTTGGCTGAACAAGAAAGCAACATAATTGATGTCAAAGCATATTTGTCACTTCAGTTAATGTCCTGGGAGAGGGAGAACTTGGGCCTCCACCACAGCACCCTTCCTTCACCAGGGGACCAGCAGCACCCTGCTCCCCACGGCTCCCAACAGCTGTAGGAGAGTGGAGGTGGGCACTGCACCTCAGGCAGCTCTGCCATACCTGTGTGCCCCCGTGGGCAGGTTACAGCGTGCTGGTGGTGCTGCCTCCTGCCCCCAGTTCTTGCCAGATCCTGGGAGCAGGCAGCAGTTTTGAGGCTCCCTCTGTAAATCCCATTATCTGGCACTGCCTGCCTGATGCCCAGGCTGGGCAGGTGGGAGCAGGGAGGCTGCCCAGAGCACAGGTAATGGGCCCCATTGCAGGCAGCAAACACCTCTGGCATTAACCTGTTGTGGGTAAGGGGATGATTCTCGTGGACCCAGCCTGCCCAACACGGGGAGCAGCATCATGGCCAGATCCAGACCAGACCCCGCACAAGGCTAAATCCAGTCCCTACTCTGGCTGCGTGCAGGCTGGGTTTGAGGACACAGCCTCAAGTGACTTCCCTGAGTGCTGGCTGTTCAGTGGGAGTTAGGATAGCTGGCAGGATGCTGGGCTGAGGTCTTTGCTGCTAAATGAGGCTGGCAGTGATTGTCAGGGAATTTGTGTCCGCTTCTTTCTTTTGGAGGGTTCTTATTTTTGTTCCCTTTGCATGTGAAAGGATTCGAGGCAGTAGGTTAGCTCATAAAAAGGTTTCCCTGGGAGCAGCTGCCTGCCGGACTTGAGGTGAATGCCCTGGAGAAAACACCTCCCACTCCAGTGAAATCTTCCTCCCGTGACCTGCACCGGGAGGTGAACTTTTGTGCGAGAGAAAGATAATCCCCTTCGCTCACCGGGACTGAAGGCGCTGTGATAAAAGCTTTATTCAAGATCAAAGACATATGCTGCTTTTTGCTTTTTTTTTTTTTTAACTACTACCTTAAACAAAAAGTTTGGTTTATGCTGGAATGAAGCTCAGAGTGCTGACAGCTCCAGAGCTCATCTTCCCGGCTAGTCGGTGCCGGTGGGGATTGGGACAGTGTGGGGACGGAGGGCACCCGGACCATTATCCAGCACAAAGAGGTTCGGGGGCTCAGCTCCATTTCCTAGTGCACGAAACCACTCAGGGTTCAGGTTCCCTTTCAGTCAGAGAGATTATCGGGCAGCTGGAGCAGGCGGGGGGGAGCCTGGGGAATGGTTTGTGTTTGATCTTGCTCAGCAGTTTCATCTCTGCGAGTGTCCGGCGGGGGCTTTGCTCGGGGGTCCAGGAAACCTTCTATGCTGGAGGTGACATAAAGGGCTGGGGCTGTTCCCAGGGTGAGCTGGGCAATGGGGGGTGTTGTGCTGGTTTGCACTTCAAAAGCCACAAGATGGGCTTCCAAAACTCTGGGCTCAGCTACAAATTGCAGGGTTGTTTCATTATCACAGCCCCAGTGCTGAGTCCTTTTTTGTTGCTTTCTGCCCAGCTGCAGACATTTCCCTGCAGCCAGCCAGGCTGGTATCCAGTAAAAATCCACCCAGAAGTAAAAATCCTCCACAGAAGCATCTCTTCTCAGGATGCTCAGTGTCTTGTATCAACACCTGCGTCGTCAGGACTTCCCATTCTCTGGGACACTCTGCAATTGAGGACACCTCGTGTGGTTGGGTGTGACACAGGACACCCAGCTGCAGGGCTCCCCATGTCATGGGACACACCCAATACATACGCTCCGTGTCCCCACACACCCTTGGTGTAAGACACCCCGTGCCCCATCCTGCAGAACAGAAGAGCAGCTACAGCATGAGAAGCTTGATTACCAGGACCACATGTTTCAGTCAGTGAAATAAGTCCCACATAACCCCACTTTCACCCCAGCACTGATTTTCACATCACAGCCGTGCAAAATGGCAGAGGTTCTCTCACTTCCACTGCTATATCCCCTCCATGTTTAGCCCTTTGTAAAATGAGGGATCACAGGTCGAACTGTGTGCTCAGGATAACTCCTCTGAAGCTAATGGACTTATTATGGTCCCTCATTTCAGACCTAAGCTCAGCAAACCTGGTCTCAGGGGAAAAAAAAAAAATATCTCAAGGGATGAAATTCGCTCTGTCATGTGCAACACGTTTTGCACGGAGATAAAGTTCCCTCTGTGTGGCTTCTGCAGGGCCTGGTCCCCTTGCTGTCCCCAGGCACGGCTGGGCATGCAGCCCACAGCCCAGATCCCGCTCTGCTGCACCTGGAGCAAAGTCTGGGTCCCAACTGTGCTGAACCAGGGACGTCAGATGATGTTTGCCACCTTGTTCTGGTGAAAATCTAGCAATCCACCGGCCAGGGCATGGGAAAAGATCTACTTGCCTTTATGCTGTTAGGGAAATGAAACTATTTAGAGAATTCGCTCTCCAGCCTCCTCCATCTGGCTTAGGCACAACTGTCTGACCAGATCAGCATTAGGCTGGGAGAAGATCCTCCCCAGCAGCACCAAGGAGCCAGGAAGGGTGGAGCAGCAGCTGTATTGCTGATAGGATGCCACCACCTGCAGCTCCAAGCCTTCTTTACCTTATGCTCCTCCTGCACAACCTTCCCCTGCACCCACATGCAGATGCCAACTTGGATGTGTGAACATGGCTACTGAGGTTGAAATGAGAAGGCAGGAAGCCCAGGGGACTGGCTGAGTTTGGGATCTCATGGCCCAAGCAGAGAGAAGGGGTTAACCCACACAGGTTTGGGAAAGGGGGACATTTTCCCTGTGGAGCCTATTGAGACTGTGGCCATATCATAGGCTGCTGCCAACAAATATGTTTTGAGAGGCTGAGATAGAGATTGGTCCTGATTCCTGCTGGGAATCCACATAACAGAGTGGAAAATCAGCACAACATCCTACATCCCTCCAGAGACAGGAGTGACACGGACACCTGGTCCCACTGAAGGGTTGCAGGGCTCTACCTTGCAGTTTTGAAGTCTGTCTTTAATTTAAAGGAGAGCAGCTGAGCTGGGATAGTTCCCAGATCTTGGGGAGGACTTCCCTTCCCTGGACAGAAGATGCAGGAGGTTTGTGATGTGGGGAAGGGCTTTCTCTGAGGGCTGGGCCAACACCGAATTCTTGTGCTGTGCCTGTGAGGTGGAGCAATGTCCCACTCCGTTCTTGTGGCTGCCAAGGACGTGGCCACGAGCCACACAGAGCTGTCTGAGAGCAGCCAGGGAACAGGTGGGCAGAGGAGAGGGGCACAACCCAGACCTTCTCGTGGGGAAATTGTCCTTTTCTTTCGAGTCAAAGCTGCACTGTCAAAGGGGTTGTTCTGGACACAGGGGACCAGCAGCACAGTGGCTGATGGAAGTGCACTCTCACTGGGTAATCCAAGAGCTCTAATGATCTGCCTTTGATCTCCTATTCAACGGAGAGATTTATTACAGCTTTCATTTCAAGTCAGAACTGATGAATTTCAGTGGACCTGTCGAGTGGCTACAATCTGGAGGCATTTATCTTTCAGGAGGAAGAAACCATCTCTTCTCTTTGTCTCTTGAAATGATGGGGGGAGACATGGTACCTAGCCAGTGAGCATCAAATGATACCTGCTGCATGGCAGCAAGGTCTGCCTTGCTCAGGGCAGGCTCTCTGCTCCAGCTGTGGCCCAGCAGCTGTTTCAGGGGCTTTTCTGCTCTGGCACAAAGTTAATCTGCTAATTACATGTTGCTCTCCCTCATCTCTGCTTCTGCAGACAGCCCAGAGGGGCTGAGATCCAGCATTACAGGCTCCCAGGGCCCTTTCCCTGCAGATGAGGATCCTCTGGATCTGGAAGATGCCTCTGCTTCTCCAGCAGAAGGTGGCCTGGAAACCTGGTGCCCAAAACTGTCTTTTATGTTTTGGATTGTGCAGAGGACCTCTGTAGCATTTAAACTATTTTCTGCAATGTAATCAGAATCAACACATTTTGCTTCTGGCTGCTTATAGGTGGTGGGGGGAGCCCATTCCAGACTTTTCATGTAGGTGCAGTTTACCTGTCTCATCTAACTCTATTTTCTCTCAACATCCTCCTGCTGGTGCAGCTGCAAACCGGTTAGAGGAGCTTTGTGTCATCCTGCAGCAGGGGAAGAGCTGGGAGCCTTGGCTGAGTAATGCCGAATTTATCATTGCTAAGAGCCACAGAAGGGCTCTCAGGCACTATCTGCAGCCTCTTTCAGGCTGCTCCTTGTCAGGCTGCTCCTGGGCAGCTCTTGGTGGTGTTGCTGCCAGTCTCTGCCCACATCATGTGGCTGCAATGGCAGGAGCGTGTTTCTGTTACATGTTGGCACTGGTTTGGGATTTGCACTGAGAGATGCAGTCCAACTGCACCTGCAGCTGTTTCTCTCAGTCTCCAGAACCATTGCTGTGGTTCACTCTCTGCCCCATCCTGTCCCCATCCCTCCCTTTGAGGAAGAGGCTTTCACCTTGTCAGAGCCTGCACCTTTTGGATGTTTTAGTGCAGCAACGAGTGTCCCAGGAGCATTGCCCAGGTGAACACAGCATCCGTGCAGCTCCCAGCTCAGCCCACTCCCCCGACCCCGGAACCATAACTCAGGGGCACACGGCAGATTCACAGCCTACCTGCAATGCTGATGCTGCAGCACATCGCTGTCAGAATGCCAAGGGGACACAGAGAGACACAGAGATCTGTCGGTTATGACTGCGTGCCCAGCCCCTTGCAAGGGCTTAGGCTGCCCTGTTATCAGAGAGCTGCGGAGACTGGCACAGGGGAGTTTGTCGTTCAGTTAACAGGTAACGCTGCGTACTCAAACCCCAGAACACAGATCATCACCAGAACCCTGTTAAAACTAACCTTGTATTTTCAGTGAGCTGTGGACTTTGACAGGATTGTTTATTGGAGAGATGCAAGGCTGGCTGTGTGAAGGCAGTGTCTTTCCACATGCCGTTTGCCTTACGGAATTTCTTGCTTTGAGGCTGCTTGGCAAGGTCTAAATTCTTCAGCAGAAATCCTGATATATTGCATAATTGGTAAAACTTGCCACGTGGGATGTATACTGCCTTTTCAGGAATTTCGATTTAAAAGTCTAATTGGACTGAATTAATACTGATTCTTTGCTAAGTTATAATGATGTTAGCTGTTACCACGAAAGCTAGAAACTTGTATACCTGGAAAAATATTTGTGAGTAGGTACCCTCAGAGCCACATTTATCACTATGTGGCTAATGTTTTCGTTTGTGGACAGGAAGATTCATATTTATAAGATATTGTGGCCCCTTAGAAAATTTGGTAGATCCCTCCTTGGAAATATTTTGGGTGGATATTAATGGAACACAATGTTAAGCCACAGCAATTAATGCCACTCATAAATCGGGTGTTCCTTTGCTCGCTTGAAGGCAGACCTGAGCGTTATCTGCAGCAGTTATTCAAGAATTAGATATAATTAGCTCGTGACTCTCCACTGTAAAGGCAGGCAGAACTGCGCTGGCTCTGCCTGTTCACTTGCTTTTTACCCACAACTTTGATAAGGTAATTTTATTGTGAATCTTTCGCCATGAAGACACATGTGACAGCATTTGGGATAGGCACAGCTATTTAGTGATTCAAGTGTAGTTATTCTTCCTTACCACTTATGAAATGAAACTGGACTTGATATCAAAACTGTTTAAATACATCGATGGACCACAAGTACAGTAAAAAGTAGCTCAGTCCTTTGGAATCATCTGAAACCATGACTTTGTAGCTGTTACAAATGTCANGACTTTGTAGCTGTTTATGTACAAATGTCAGTCTTACACATGCACTGACCTGACCGAGTTACATGTGCAAAACTCATGGCAGTATTATATAACTAGGTCCCTGATGTTTTATCCTTAAATATTTATATCCCATTACCTCTAATGGTGCAAGCTCAAATCTATTGTACAGGCAATCTCCGAAAGCTGTCTCACCATCTGCGAACTGAGCAGGTTTGAAGTGCAATTTGCCAAGATATACACTGTTGTCATTTTTCTGAGTAAAGCTGCACTTTAAAAAACCCTGGCAAACTTACACCAGAAAAGTCCTGACTATGAATGGGTATTTTCAATAATGTTTGCAGTTACCATGAGCTATTCTCGAAACTAAATTATGTAAAATCAGAACATATTTGCCATACCTTTACAATTCCTCCAGTAAATCCATGTTGCTGCTATTTCAGTTACGAGTCAGTTGTTTGCCTGCATGTTGTTCATTGATGTCGAACTGTTGTATGACAAATTTTTGATAGCTTTCTTGTAACGATGGAGTCAAAATGAGTTAAATTCTGTTGTATCGGAAACTTTTAAAGGAATACTCTCAACTCTGACGTTTGTAAGTAATATGAACAGTATTTCGATGGAAGGAGGTGAGGTGGAAGCAACTGGAAGCTTCCCTCTGGAAAAGGATGGAAGAAGATGAGACTTGGAAGACGATGTCAGTCCAGGGAGCCTCCTGCATTTCCCACTGCGCATCCCCAGTTAAAAATTACCAATTAGAGCAGAGGGATCCCTCCATTTCCAGCACTCCTGAGTGGACTTTCAAATCCAGGATTTTGACAGCTGGGCCTTCACAAACCTGGGTTTGGGTCAATTCATTGAGAGCCTCTCCATGAGCAGAATTCCTGCTCTAAAAACATTAATTTTTCCTGGTTTGTTATTATTGTTCCTGCTCTTGAACTTCTCTGGAAAAGCAGTTTTCCACCAGGGAAGGACTTTGCAAGTCCTACTAAATATTAATAAGTAAAATTAGTAATAAACTTATTATCAATTACTAATAATATCAAATTAAGAAACTTTTCAAACAATGAGAAGGATGAAGTTTTAAATTATTTTCATTATTTCTCATGAAACTCGTATTGATTTTAAAAAATTCAGGCTCTGGGAAATTTTTGGAGAGATTTTGAACCCTTTCTCCAAGTTATTCTTTGAGAAGACTCCAAACTGGGAAGGAGGATGAGGAGCACTGGGGTTACAGCTGGGTTCCCACAGGCACAGAAGCAAAGGGGCTGCAGCTGCAGCCAGGGGTGGCATTCCAGGGGGAAATAAGGGAATTTATCCACTTATCCAGCTCCCTCTGTGGTCCATGGAGACTCAAGGCAGCTTGGACAGACACGGAGATGTTCAAGGAGGTGTCGAACGCCAGGTCAGACAGGGCTTGGAGCAACCCGGGACAGTGGAAGGTGTCCCTGCCCATGGCAGGGGTGGAACAGGATGAGCTTTAAGGTTCCTTCCCACCCAAACCATCCCATGATTCTGTGACTGAAACATCCCAATTTCTCCCATCTTCAAGGGCAGCTCAGGAAAAAGGAGCAAATGATGCCCATGGAAACTTCCCAGCCGTGGGCTGTGAGAAGAGACCAGCACAGGCTCTGCTGCCTCTCCAAAGACCAGCACGGGAGGGATGATCTGGGAATGATCGATTTGGGAGGGGATGGTTTGGGAAAGGATCATCTGGGAAGAAATATTTTGGGAAGGGAGGATTTGGGAAAGGAAGGTTTATGAGAAGTTTTGGGAGGGGATGATCTGGGAAGGGAATATTTGGGTAAAGAGGGTTTGGAAGGGATGATTTGGGTGGGAATAATCTGGGAAGGGATGATTTGCGTAGGGAAGATTTGGGAAAAGAAGGTTTGGGAAGGGCTGATTTGGGTGGGGATAATTTGGGAAGGGCTGGTTTCAGTGGGGATCATTTGGGGAGGGGCTGATTTGGGTGAATGTGGTTTGGGTGGGGATGATTTGGGAAGTTTTGGGTTGGGAGGATCTGGGAAAAAATGTTTTGGGAAGGGAGGTTTGGGAAGGGAATGTTTGGAAAAGGGAATGTTTGGGAAAGGGAATGATTCGGGAAGGGAAGTTTTGAGTGGGGAGGATTTGGGAAAGGAAGGTTTGGGAATGGATGATTTGAGTGGAGATGATCCAGGTGGGGAATATCTGGGAAGGGATGGTTTGGGTAGGGAGGATTTGGGAGGATCTGCTTTGGGAGGGGTTGATTTGGGTGGGGATAATTTGTGAAGGGAAGATTTGGGAGGGGATGATTTATGAATGATTGATTTGGGTAGAGCTGATTTTGGAGGGCATGATTTGAGAAAGGAAGTTTTGGGAAGGAAATATTGGGGTAGGGAGGGATTGGGAAAAGGAGGATTTGGGTGGGAATGATATGGGAATTGAAGGTTTGGGAATGGAAGGTTTTGGTAGGGAGGGTGTGGGAAGGGGTGATTTGGGTGGGGATGATCTGGGAAGGGATGATTTGGAAGAGGATGATTTGAGTTGGGAGGATCTGGGTTGGGAGGATCTGGGAAGGGAGGGTTTGGGAAGGGAATGTCTGGATAGGGAGGGTTTGGGAAAGGGATGGTTTGGGTGGGAATGATTTGGAAAAGGATTGATTTGGGAAGGGGAGTGTTGGGTGGGGAGGATTTGGGAACGGAAGGTTAGGGAATGGAATGTTTGGGAAGGGATGATTTGTGTGGGGGATGGTTTGGGAAGGGAATGTTTGGGTAGGGAGGGTTTGGGAAAGGGACGATTTGGGTGGGAATGATTTGGG
>VWPU01007987.1:0-85505 GCA_013398955.1 Callaeas wilsoni | reverse complement strand
CCCCCCGCCGCTCCCGGGGCGCTCCGTAACGCCGCCCCGCTGCCGGCGCCACCAGATCCGGTGACGCGCAGCCCTCCCCCGGGCCGGCCCCCGTGCCGGAGAGGGGCGAGCGGGCGGCTAGGCGGGAACCGCTTCCCATGGGCAGCGGGAGGGTGAGCTGGGACCACCGGGTGAGCGCGACCCCCGGCGCGCAGGGACAGCGCGGTCCCGGGCGCGGTGCCGGAGATGCCGGGCCGCCCGGGGGAGGCGGTGTTTCCCCGGGCCGCAGGAGAGCCCGCTCGCCCGGAGCCCGCGGAGCTCTCACTGGTCCTGGGGACCTGCGGCTGCCCGCACACCCCGTGCCCCGGCAGGAAAGTTATCCGCCCCCCTCTCGCCTCACTGAGCCTCCGCTTCTGCTCCACTGCCCGGGCTGCCTTTTCTGCCTGTTGTGTGACTGAGTTTCGGCTGGCCGCTCGCCAGAGGGAACTTACATCGACCCCCCATGCCGGTTCTATCACTTTGCCTGGCTGGCTTGGCGAGGCAGCGGCGCTGCCATCTCCCCACCCCGTCTCCCAGCCTCTAACCCGGAGCACGGCTCTGCGGCGCCCACCGCCACCGGCGCACAGCCAGCGCCGCTCTTCCAGGCTGCCTCGGACAAGGAGGGGGCCTCGGACAAGGGAGCAAAAGGAGTGAGGGGCACGCTCTCCTGCGCCTCCCGAAAGCCCTGCGTGATCCTTGCCCTCTTGTTCCGCACGCTCGTGCTTCCAGCTGCGCACACGGCGCCCTGCCGGAGATCCCCCGCAGGCACGGCCCTCCCCGTCGGACAGCGCTGCAATGACACGCTATAACGCAGCTATCAGTCACTTACACAGGCACACCCATATATATAATAGATATATATGTATGTACATGTATGAACGCATCCCCATACGAACAGCCGCATCTCCCCGCGGACAGGGCCGCCAGAAATCGACCTGCCAGGGGGAAGGCAGGAGTAGAATTAACGCAGCAGGAAAAAGCAGCAGAAGAGAGCCCGAGGGGAGCCGCCACCGGAGCCGCCCCTCGATACCGGGGCTCCCCGCGTGCTCCTCGCGGGCTCCCCGCCGGGATGCCGGCAGCCGGGCTCGCCGCTCACCGGCGCTGCGGAGAGCTGCGGGCAGGGAATCCCGCGGAGCCTCTGCGTCTCCTTGGTGTGGGGGAGAGCCCGGCTGTCGTGGGGCTTTTGCTAAATTGGGAGCGAGGGAGCAGCAGTGACCTCACCCGCATCCTCTGGGGCCCCTTCCAGCTCTTGGGAATATGTCTCTGCAGTTAAGCTGAGGATGTGAGGAAGGGTGGTCACAGTTAAAAGTCCGCTAAAAGCAGATTGGGCTTTGCTTTTCTGTAGCTCCTCCGTCAGCCCTTTTCCCTTCAACTTGTTTAGGCTTCTTGCTTCTTGTAATGAAAAGTGGTTTTCACAGGCATCTTACAGTTAAGGGCTTTTCTTCAACCAAGCTGGCACAAACAAAAATGTTTCTGTTCCTTATGTGCTCCTTTTATAAATATTACCTTCAATAATGTGCAGTGAGCTATTGAGGGGGGAAAGTATTTTAAAAGACAGCTTCATGCAAGCTAAATGCAAAGCTAATAGAGTTGCTCTGAAGAATAAACCTAACTGTGGGGTTGATAAATGCATTAGAAAATGCAGTGATAGGTTTCATGCGTAATTGAACAGATTTGTTCTTCAGTTCTCATCTTGAGATACAAATCTTTATCTTTTCTTGTTTCTTAGTATTGAATTGATGTCAACAGAGTTCTTGATAGCTACAAACTAACCGAGCTATCTGTCCTGTTGTGACTCTACTGAAAGACTGAATAGTTTGAACTGACAGTTCTGACAAGACTGAAAAAATAAATTATTAAAACTCTACATATATTGGGACTGGGATGATTGAAATACATGTGTGAGAATTGAAATAAGTGAAATATAATGAACCAACAACTAATCAAAGACAGAAGCGAAATGGAATTGTAACCCTCTTTGCTCATGCCCTACTGAGAAAGTCAACACCTTAGAGAGAAATTTTTGAACAAAGTGGAAACAAATAATATTTTATGATCTTTTAATTACTTTGTCTAGAGTCAGTCCCACACTCAAATTCCAACAGGGACAACCTCCTCAGTTTTTACTATCAAAGTCACCTATAGATTAATCGGTACATATCTTGTTCCCCCCTCTCTAGGAAGATCTGTCATCTTTCATGGAGAACTCTCGCTTCATTCTTTGTGTGATGATGAAGAGTGGATAGCTCAAGCAAGGAAGAAAGTTTCGATTCACAAGAGGAAGCTGTTGTGTTTTAGTGCAGTATCTTTCAAACTATTCCTACATTTATTAAATACATGTAATGTTGCAAGTTTCATTATCACTAAGAATATGCTGAAGTCTACCAAACCAGGTGAAAAAAGGGTGCACTATTTTTTATAATTATCAAACACATTATTGTATGAAATAAGTGCGTTCCAGTTTTACACACAATTAGTAGGTTATATTTGTGTTGTATTTTTGCTTCAGGCAGCACAAACACAGCATTTTTACGTATACAGAAATCAGATGTCAGATAAACTTAAGATGTAGTCAACAATGTGAAGCAACATTTATAGTCAGAGTGGGTGAGCCAGAATTGTTTTTGTGTAGTATGGAGAATGTTAATTAAGAAATTTCACATAATAAGCTGATCGTAGATTGGCTTCTGTTTTAGATTCTGCAGCTTCAGCAGCCTGGCACCACTCAAGTCACCAACAAGGATGGAGTGACAAAGGAGGAACAGCATTAAAAATGGAAGAAATAAAGGCTAAGCATGAAGACAAATTGTCATTGTTTAAAAAATATGAGATTGAAAGGAAGAATTTCACCCACCAAGCAAGCGAGTGACACCCTTGGTAAAACTGTATTGACTACCTATCCGCAAGAGATCATTTGTCTTCTTTTCTCTTTGCAAAATTACTGCAGCATCCAATAGCTTTTTTTTTTCTACTGAAAGTATAGCTCACTTTGATTGTGGGCAGGGATCCTGACATTTGGCAGTCAAACACAGGTGTGTATGTCTGTCACACATAAGCCTCTCTCTGAAAGTGCTGGGAAATAAAGAGCAGAGAACTCAGGCTTTGAAAAAGTGCACAGGAAAAGAAACTACCGGTTGTACTGGACAAGTAAGATGAATATATACGAAAGCTGTTAAAATGCTTTGGGAAATAGAATGGTTTTTGTCCAACGTCAGTGCAACATTAGATTTTCCATTCATGTAGCAGGTCCTACCACCTCTGGGAACTCATGGCTGATGGTTTATTAAGTAATTCTGTGAGAATAGAATTAATCTATTTTCAATATCCACTTTTGGAAAAGATAGCAGTCAGAGTAGCAAATGTAACACCATCAAGGACAGATGTCACACTTTATAGAAAGTAGATCACAAGATCCTCTATAAGCACCTTAGTACTTCCTATATCAAGGTGCAAATGAGGAGCACATTCCCAACTTCTGATGATATCTTTTTGTTTTCAATTTCCGTTCACAGATTGGAAATAATCCACAGAACTATGTCAAAAAAATTCCAAGAACATATTCCCCTTTGTTTCCCAACAATTAGTGTAAACTAAGCTTCACAGAAATACTCCATTTACTGGTATCTGGCACCCTTATATAAAATAATGTGTCATTTTTCACCATGGCTTGTAATCTGAAAATATGACTGGGGAAATGATGGAGACCAAAATAGCCTTTTACAGTCTGTAGGTGGCCAAAAAATTCTGCAGCTATATTCCATAATATTCCTTGCTGCCGTGATTTGTTTCTCAAGAGCTCTTGTCAATCCACTTAAAACTCTCACTCACATAGGCCCAAAGAGAGATATAGGGTTTTTTTCAAATTGTAACCAAATATACATTAAAATTCCTCTTTTCACATGTAAACAGGATATTAGCAATTCCATAAATTCTACACAAATTTTTACTTTGAAATTCTGGGCTTTTCGAATCATCTCAAGGCTTGGAGAATTTAAACCCATATATATTGAAACCTAACAGCAGAGAATCTCAAGCGAAACTGGGAAATTCATAGTCTTAGTATCATTCTTTAATCCTAAATTTTGCACACAGCTTGTATATCGTGTTCAGTACTGTTATTATTTATGGTAGTCTATAATTGGCTTACATCTCATTAATGGGTATTTTTAACTTAGAAGAGAATTTGGATAAAATTTTAGCAAAGGATTGTAACTACTTTCAAGGAAATTATCAGCATTATCTGCCTTAGTAATTAATTTATTAAAATCAACTATCACAAATTGAAAGGGACAAGTAACAAATCATAGGCTATAAATAGTAGGGTCCAATAAAATTATTTATTATGTTTCTCTGTTTTATTCTCAACCAAAAAAATTATCTTTGCATTCTCACAATTATCTTATTTCTTCACCAAAAGGAGATAAAATTCTTCTATGTATATTTAAAAATCAATTGCAAAGTTTGAATTTTTTTTTCCATTTTGAAGAAAAATAACTCATAAAAATATAATTCAAAAGTAACTAACATACATTCTGTAGGATTTATAAGTCTCCATAAGAAAAGTAAAATATAAAATATTACTAAGGATGGGAAAGAATTTTTTTCTGTTACCTTCAAAATTTTGAAGTGGTAGTTAAAAGATGAGACAGCATAATTCAAATCTGGGATGTGATCTTCAGATAATTTAATTGTTTAAAGCATTTTGAAATATATGTGGGTGCACCTATAGTTTATAAAAACGATTGGTATGTTCCTGGCATTAAAGATCATTTGTATATACTTGAGGCAATTTTTGTGAATGGAAGTCTCAGCTCCAGAGCTGAAGCCACTTTGTGAAGTGTGGCTTAGGTACACAATTTCTCCGGGTACAGCATCTTCAGCCTGGCCCAGGAGTGTGCCTGTGGGAGGATGAAGAGAGCAAGGACTATTTAATCAGGAAATGCTTTCAGATGGCTCAGGTTTTTTTCACATCTATAGCTCCCAGGGAGAAAAGATAAAAAGAAGCTGCTTCCACGGCTGCCAAAGAATTGGAGGGGTGGTTCTGCCTATGGATGAATGAGGCAAGCCTTTCCCCCCTGGAGCCACCACAGCATCCCTCCAAACCTTCAATAGAAAGGACAGCTGCTTCAGCTCAGATTTTTCTCCTCAGTTCCACAACAGCAGTGTGGTGCTCTGTGAACGAATTCAGTGTTTGCTGTAAGTGCAGGAAATGGTAGCTGTGCTGCAGAGAAGGGGATGTAGGTGTCTCTTGGTGTGGGGAACATGCTAGAGTATGTATGCTGAACACTCTGCTGATACTCAGTGCATATGAAAAAGAAAGAACCTGGCCTACTTGGACTGTCCTGTAAAAGCTAAGCGGTTTTCTGTCACAATGCATGAGGGTTGCATGCATGACCTGCACCTAACCCTGGGGAAACCATCTGGGCTCTGGTAGCTGTACCATTTTCTGTTGTTTCTTGCAGAAACTGACTCCAGGTCAGAACTGTGTGACTTCATTGCATGAATGAGTCGAATACTCCAGATCCTTTGCTGCTGAATAAATAGGAATTGCTTTTCCATCAGTCTTGAGGTTTTGGGGGTTTTCCTGCCTCTCCCAGCCATGGATTAACAGCTCAACAGCTGTGAAATAGTTCCCAACATCACTGTGTGCTTCTCCCACCACTCTTGATGCCATCTGATGAACACAGATATGATTCTTACTCACACAGCTCCCAATAGTCTAGCTTTGTAGAGCTCTGTGACGCTGGTCTTTGCTCAGCCCCCATCTCATGTTGCACAGTTCTTTCTTCTCAGCACAGCCTGTCCCTGCCTTTAGGCCATCTTGATTAGCTGTCTGTCAGAAAGGATACTGTTTGCTGCCTGAGTGTTTTTCCATGGTTTCCAGGGACCAAAATGGAGATAAAGGACAATAGAATGTAGAAATGCAATTAAAAGCACACTTTTGGTTGTTGTTTTTCTTTTTAAGCAGTCTACTTTTAGTCACAGTAAACTAATGTCAACTTCCCTGCTTCAGTCTGAAATGAATTACGTCAGTAGCAGAGCTTTATGTGGGTCCTTTATCCAGTCCTTGGAAGAAGCACACTTGGGGACTTCTCTGCCTCGATGTGCTGCTCCAGAATTACATCTGAGGGATTTGTAGGACATACATTGCAAGACACCTTCCTGCAGGATGTCAGGGTGCTGCGAGGCTCAATGGTACCTGGGCACCGGGCTGGTATAGTGACAAAATCAGGTCCGAGGTCAAGCTGGGCAAAAACACTCACAGATCAGGGTCTAGTGCCCTCAGAGTCCTTGTGGATGATTCAAATAGAAAATGCAGTTCACATGTACTGTACCTCTTTGCTTCTGAAGTAAATCTACTCCCAAACATCCCTATCATGAAGGTTTTCTGTAGATGTGTGTGCCAGATTATCTCTCATTACAAAAACATGAAGGCACCAAGCTGAAGCTTCTGTTGTGAGACAGCATTTCCCAAGAGCTGCTAATTCCAAGGCAAAGCAAGCCCTCATGCAATTCCAGCATTGTTTTGCTCACAGCCACAGCCTCTCATTCAAAAGTCATGAACAAGGTTTTTTTAATTAGTATAAGAAACGCACAAAATTTTTCTAATTTTTATACAAGGAAGAGCATTCTGTCATGATACCTTTGAAGTGTTCCTACTGAGAGGCATTCAGCAGCAATGAAGCCTAGGAATGAATTTGGATTATCCACATCTACTTGTATTTTACAGTAATAATCTGTCTTCAAAGTGTTACTTGTCTGTAAGTATTTTATATTTTTAATAATTTTTTTCACAGAGATGAAATAAGGGATGGAATAAATGTGGTGGAGATTTTTTAAGTTATAGGTGAGATCCTCTAAAACTAAGAATGGCATCTGCATCCTCTGAGTACCATATCAGTGATGTCGTCTTTCTGCCTACATGATCTGCCCCTTTCCTGGAGGAAACTCCCCTGGCCCAGGCAATTGTAGGAAAGCCTTCATCGCACTGGCAGACGGGAAAGAAACAAAATTAATGTATTACATAGAAATTTAACCAACCATTTTAGCAATTCCCTAATAAAAGGAGGAAAAATAAATGCAAAATTGCAAAAAAAATTGCAGAATTATAGCCTTAAAATCTTGATACTGCATTTAATCATCCATTTTCTCTAGAAACAACATAGAACCTATTTTCTCTCCTTGATGACATGGAAGTTGTTCAGCTGATCAACTTCTATCCGAATCTCAATTGCTGACTTTTGCAAATTTTCCTGGTTTGTGCCCAGTTAGCTATTCATTACCTCATAAAGGCACTTTTCTTTCTTTTGCTACAAATGTGTGTGTAAAAATGATTAATTTATTCTCTTCTGTACATATTTAATTACTTTATTAGACTATGTTGTCATAATGAAAGGTCGACTGAGAAAAAATCTAAGTGCTATTTAAATAAACCAAATTAAATTATTTATTTATTTCAAAAGAGTACATTTACTCCTAAGTCTATTCTGAATCTGTTTCTCCCTTAGTAATACCTCTCAAAAATTATCTGGTATTATCTCCAGATGTGATGAAAATTGCCATAATTTAATATGTACTCAAATATTAATTGCAGCTGGCTCATGATGAAAACAAACCACTTGTCAGTATGTGATAGCTGAACACTGTAGTTTTTATAGGTTAATTAGCCTTCAACATGGGTCTCAGCTTTTAAAAAAAATAAAAGAGTAGGCGTGCATCTCAAAGCATCTTATTTTTCACTACACATTTTGCTTGGAGACTAAGTATAAATGGGTCGAAGATCTATCACAAAGTTATTAAATCCTTAGGAAAACCCCTCATGGGTAGGTTTGCATGGCTATGAAATAAATATGAATTCCTGTCTTTTTTTTGCAAAGTGGCAGTAGTCAGTGAGTTAAATTTTTAGGCCAGCATTATTGTGAATGCTTTAAAGAAGTGCTAATTCTGTCTTTTACTTAATTTTAAAGGAAAATATTGAGTTAACATTTGGGGCTAAAATTTGTTTCCCACTTTTTATTAATAGCTTATAAAAGAAACAAACATAAAACCACAGAATTTGCATGAAGTTTGATAAAAAGCTAGCAGATTTTTAAATATATACAATGCACGCATTTTAGAAATTAAATCTTTTTGGAATTTTTAAGTTATATAGGGCAAGAAATGGGGAGAAAGTATGTTTTTCTTTGATAGGAAGTGCTGTGGTGTTGATAAAATATCTGAAAATTTTCCAGAGAAATAAAAAGTTCAGAAAAGCTGTCTTAACACCTCTGTTAACATCAGCAGAAAAGTTTATCATGTTTTCTTCTTTAATTCAGTATAGTGAATTTTTTTTCTAACCAGATAAAAATTTAAGTATTTTCTGTTGGGATAATATTCCTTTTTTTCCGATGCTTACTTCAAAACACAATTTTGTCAGTCTGACTTGGTGCCACTGTGTCTCCCCACCAAAATGATAAATGATAAATTTATAAATTTGATAAATGTTAAATTTGATAAATTGGCTTTTCTGCAACAGAAAGATTCTATCAAAACAAACAAACAAACAAACAACAGCCCCCCAAAAACGGACTAATTCTGTTTATAGAAAAAATCTATGTGCCAGTTTATGTACTGCTCATGCAAGGTGTTTTGACTGACATCTGAAACCAAGATAGTATTGATGGGTGTTGATCTATATCAAAGCTTCTGTGTGCCCCTGTATCAAACTAAAGGCTGGAACAATCTCATGCAGCAGCTCCCATACAGGAGTTGATGTACAGTTGCCAATAGCCAAATAATTTGCTTTCAACACCTGTGCTGATTAGTTTTAGAGGTTTTACATTAGCATACTGACTCCCTCTCTGCTGTGAGAAAAGATTGTTCACCTGAAGCCATTTCACAGAGAAAGAGAGACATTTTGACAGACTGGAATACCAAGGAAAAAAAGGAGTCAAAGCTGAAATACGGCAATTATCATTATAAAGCTAATTTCTGATAAAAAGAGAGGGGTTCACATATGCAACCTATTCTTCATGTTCTTTCTGATACAGTAGGCAAAAGGCTCTGTCTGGCTTTTATGGTTCTCTTGTCTCAATTACTGATTTTGCTTGTGGCTTCCTCTGGTCGTGAAATGGTTTAATGCTCCTGGATCACAGAGGAGAATCACTTAGGAGATACTCCACAGTCTCTTGTGATTAAGTACCCTATTAAAACTACAACCCAGACATGAAGATCCTGTAGAGAGACTCTGAAGGCTGACATTTGGAGTTAAAAAGGATCTTAGAAAACTTCTTACATCTGTCTGGCAAACTCAGATTTATTCATATCGACCCTCCTGAACCTGATATTCTAGCCTGAGCAATAATCCAAGATCTTTCATGAAACTGCATTCCGCCAAGCCTCCTTAATATCGCTAGCTCTTAGATAATGGGGCTTAAAGTCTTAAGACACCCCAAGATCTTTTAACCCTGAGCTATTTTACTGGCTTCACTAAGCTGCGTGCTGCTCAAATAGTAACAGCTCACGTGCTGTTTTTAGGCTGATTTCTTTTGATATTGTAGTCAGTGAATCTCTCCTGTCCACTGTTGCTCATTCAGAGTGTGAAAACATGAACATTTATTTACACATTCTATCCAGCTGTGTTTAAGACTCCAAGAAGGAAAGAGCAACAGTACAATACAGAGCTCTTCACAGAATTGGGAATAATTATGGTAATTTTTTAATGGCGGATGGAGAGGGTCATGGGGAGCTGTGTGCATGCATGCACATACATAGTTCAAGTCCCTGAAAATCAGCAATCATGGCTCTACTATTCTGAATACAGCAAAATACTTTAGTTGCAAAAGAACTCTGAAGTACCGATTGCTAAACTGTTAGTGTTGTTCTCACTGACTTTAATTCACATGTAAATAATAAATAAAACCATTACTTCTTAAAAGAATTTACAAAACATGAAGCATAAATATCCAATGATATCTGAATAAAACATTTTGTAAGTGTTTCAATGCTGACAGCACAAACATCAATTATATAATCTATATATTGTACATCTATGGACAAATGTCTTCCAAAATATGAAAATGCCACGTAGTGGCAAATGCTGAGAATATGTGAACTTGTGATTAAAATAGTTGCCTAAAAAAAAAAAAAAGAAAATATGTTAGACTAATGACTCTTATGGGCACACTCTTTGCCTCTTTACCAACGATGACAGTTGTGCTTGCAGGGTCCCAGCAATTCTCAGGACTGAGACTTCTCGAAGTATTAGAAGAATCAAAAAAAAAAGGAGACAAAATGACTTATTCTTTTAAAACTTCCAATTATACCTTTTTAAAGTATTTCTAACAATTGCTTTATATTTATAAAATGGCTTTTGAAAGCAGTATCTGTTCATCATGCGTGACACTGATGTAGTTCCATACAGCTGTGTCTTAGATGATAATTAATTCTTTGTGATTACAAACTGGATATTAATTTGGGATTACAACTCAGCATTATTACTGTGAGTTCATAAATCCCACTAAGTTCATAAATGAAAAAACTCTGAAAAATTAAAATTGCTACTTTTTCTCTAAGTCAGTTCTTAGAGAAATACTTTATTCTATGAGACTAATTTAAAATAGAAATTTTATGAAAGAAAGTCAATTAGAGAGTTCCCTATAGTAAAAACAGTACTATTACAAACAATATGCAATGTGGTTTTAGTGCTACAGCACTTAAGACTGAGTAAAGAAAAGAAACTTTACTCCATGAATATTGAGAAATTGCTGCATTAATATCTTTCCACATGCTAAAAATTAAGAGGGAAACTCATATTTGTTTCTATTATTTTGATTCAAGACTACTTGAATCAATGGAAATTATTCTCCACTTATACATAATTGCCTGATGGTCTGGATGAAGGAAGTATTGGTTTTCTGATCTATTTAGTTTGAGGATGAAAGACCTGGTCCCACATTATCAGGAAGAGGGGCTTAACATGAAACCTTCACCATTTCTCTGACTACCAAGCAACAGGTCTCCTCCTGTTTCAAGAAGGTCCCATTTTATAGTCAAAATGAACATTTCAAAAGAATTTCAATTAGCAGAAATATCCACTTGTTATGGAGTGGTTGAAAACAAATCCCCAAACCTCAGAAGTTGCTGTGAAACAGAATTGTTGTTGGCTCTGCTATTAGCCACAAAGGGCTTCGAATCAGACCCATTATCCCTTTAATCTCTTTATGTGTTTCCCATGAGCAGAGGACAAAAATGGAAATGGAAAGCTCTGTACATCAGTGACCTAGATCAGACTACTGAGTTTGTAGCTAGAACAGTAAAATATCACTCTCCAAGTTCTCCTGAGATAACAGGAAAAGATAATACAAAAGGAAGACATGTGTGGGGTGAGGAGTAAATATTTATTTTCTTATAGAAAAGTGTACTTAAAATGTATATAAGATTTTATCTCTATTTAGTGGCAAACCATGAAGAGCTGGAAGCACCACTGCTACCTCCTAGTTCCCAATATTATTTCCTAAAAATCTACTGAAAGCACTGTAAAGCAGAGCAAAATATTAGCCAGCTCTGCCTTGGAACCGCTTCTGAAAGGCATGAACAACCTTCTTCTTTCAGAAGGAGGATAACACTAGTTATCCTCCAGCCAGGCTGTTAGCTGCTGTAATCATTCCTGTAATTTAAAGGCCTAGTTCACTGACTTCTTTGTGGGGAACAGCGATCAGTATCTGGAGGGAGTGGGGGTGGGTTACAGACAGATTTTTGTTCTTCAGGATCTGAAAGATATTTTCATGTCTTAGCTATACACGCATACCTAAACTGAGTCACTCGTGATAGTGAATCCAATTGTTAGATTACCTGTTAGTTTTTGGCACACAATGTAATAACTGCAGCAATTTGTTATGCTTAGAAAAGGAGATGCTCACTTTGTGAGTACTGGAAACTATAGTAAGTACCAGTTTCTTATTAATGATGATCACTGTGCATTTATTAATTTGGTATTTGACAGGCACAGAGGAATGCAAACAGCTATAGCAGGAACCTGGAAAATGGCTACTAGCATTGTGATAGTAACAGTCACAACTGCCTTGTTATTCCATTTCAAAACCTGTAAGACAGTGATAGTGTCAATGTTCATCCCTTAGATAAAGGGATTGTATGTGCAGAATACTCTAGAATTACATTATAATGTTCTGTTTAATACACTATAAATGTTCTGGTCTTTTTATCTCCTTTCTTCAAAATATTAACAAAATTAAAGTTGTCCTGCTGTTTTGCCTAAAAAAGTAGTTTTAATTCAGATGTCAGCAGTGATATCTGTTGTCCAACATATGAGCAAAAAACTAATATGTTCCAAGTCGTTTTAGAAAGAATTTGAATACTATTGAAGTCTCTGTAGATAAGGATTTTGTGTTTTGAAAAGTACAAAGAGATAATGAAACAAATTATTCAGTATCTCAGTATCTGTAGAAGATGCAATAGGAACAATAAATAAATAATATCACCAGGAGAAAGATGTTCTTTTTTTGATTATGCATTTTGCCAACAGCTTTAAGCAATATGTGTGCTATCAGAACACATTCTTTTTCTAATGAGTAATATTGATGTCTGTTATTATAAAAGCCAGTCAAGTCACACACACAGACATACATATGGGTGCAGCTCTTACATAATGTTCATGCACACAGATGCAAAAAAAATCTATGAGTTACATATTAACCCTACACATGTATAGAACCTTCTTGATCCTTGAAAAAAATACTCAACATACCATTATTCTTAGAAGATGTCTGAATTGTCCTGAAGTTACACTGAGAGAAAATCAGATGAACCAAACCCTTTGACTCTTTCTTTTACTGCCTTTTGGTTTCGCCTAGTGAAATGGATGTTGCATTTAGAAGGTTTTACTGGCTCTATTTTTTAAAGAAAGAAGGATGTCTCTGCAGTAGTGCTGTCAGAGTCCTGTAGCAAGTGCACTTAGGCTATGTCTGAACAGCACAGCAGATGAGCATCCTTGCATGCCTGGAGTCCCAAACCTGATCCCCCTGGCCTGATCACCCACCCACTCCTTCTTACCCTTGGAGATGAGGACATAGGGGAGTGAGAGGAGGTGGTGCAATTCTGGGTCTGTCTCTGATAATATCTGGGGTCCTGCTGAGAAAATACAGTCTTGGACAATCTTCTGAAGCCCACTGGAGTCACTGGGAATTTTTCAAGCAAACACCTATCTCGAATTCTCCATATGACTGTAGAAGTCAGACTAGAAGACATAGAAAGGAAATGTTTAACTGAAGAAAAATATACTTGCTCTAAACCACAAGTACTCAAGTGGCCTTAGGCTCCGAGAATCACCGGAGTAGTTTAAGACCAAGATCTTTATTTGTTATGCCATATATATTAAATTTTAAATTATTTCAGTAGGTCTTTTGATTTTGACCATTTACAACAATCTAAAGCTTGGACTCAGAAAAAAAGTCAGCCAGAAAGTTGGAACATATAAGTCATACTGAAAAAGTACATTTACGTTTCATCAGATTACATATTTCAAATGGAAGTCTGTTCCATTAAAATGTTGTTCTTAGTAACATAATTTTTATACAGCAGAGGAGGTGATAGGCTCATTGCTGAATGACAATTAGTAATTGATCTAGTTTCAAATCCCATTGGTGCTCAGAACAGTCTGTAATGTTGCTTAATCTGTTAAAAATTGCCAAAAATAGGGGTTTTTTCATGGTTTCCAAATCCCAGTAATATATATGCTATTTTCATCAAAAACTTACACAATTGCTTCTGTCTAGATAGATAATTAAAACTTGAGAGATAAGATAACTCTTAACCAATGCAACATTTTCTCTAGATTTAGGCCACATCATTATAATCAGTACTTGTTATATTTAATGTCTTTTTGACCTGATTTGATAACTGACATACTGGC
Source organism: Callaeas wilsoni (assembly GCA_013398955.1). Taxonomy (NCBI): domain Eukaryota; kingdom Metazoa; phylum Chordata; class Aves; order Passeriformes; family Callaeidae; genus Callaeas; species Callaeas wilsoni. The sequence continues at coordinate 71,578 of VWPU01007987.1, read as the reverse complement.
ATCTCAATCTATCATGCTACTACTTCATTCCATCTTTTTAGGGAATCAAATAATTAAATAGGAGTAAATGTTAAATCCAGACAAGATCTTTTTATTAGTTTATTAGTTATGCAAAATCTTCAACTGCTGTGACCACTCATGTTCAAGAATTTTAAAAAATAAATTATGATCTTCTGTTTTAGGACAGGTCTCTGAACAATTTCAAATGGAACACTATTAAAAAAAGAACACAATCTGATTGATTAAAACTTCTCCAGTGACACAGAGCAGCTTGGCTGAGCATGGCTTATGACTTTTTTAATGTACCATATTCACTGTTTTAATTTCAAATGCACTATTTTAATTTTGGGGAAACCTTTTGTAGTAAGTAGCAGTCTCTAAATGCTTACCCATAAGGCTGCTTACGGCAGACTGCCTAAATTATATGAGGATAGTCTGTGTCTCAGTGCACAGAAATGCTCCTTTTATTAGTACAACCAATTAAAACTGAGATACTGTATGAAAGTTGTGAAAATTGTTAATAATTAGAATCCAGTAAATGACTGCTCTGTCATGATTCTGATCCCTGTACAGTCATCCTCACCTTGAAAGTATTTCAGATTAAAGGTAAAGGAAGAAGAAAGAATATTTGATTTGAATCCATTGCCTCTAGGAAAATGATGGGGGAAGGAAGAACACGAATGGTATGTTTCTTCCTTGGGGGTTTGTCAATAGTTTTATTACAGCCAACACTAGAATTGTCAGATAAATGAGTCATTAAGAATTTAACTTCAAGACGGGGAGCTAAGTTTTTCTGCAGATGCTGAACAGCCAATATAAACCCAAAGTAAGATGATATTAGTCATAAATGTCTATAAGCTTCTTTGCAACAAGGATGGAAGAAATCATAGGATGTCAGCTACCAAGTGGAGTGAGGTGGATGGGAAAGTATAATTGTCTTTGGTATGAAAAGATATGCCTTTCCATAGCATTTTCCTCCTGTGGATTTTTATGAAGACCTACCAGGAGCTTAAAAATACAATCCTGCAAGTCCATTGAAGTGACACCATTTCTGAACCATGATTGCTTACATCATTAATGTAAGAAAACCGACCAAAATTTTTAGATTTGGAACTACAGGGGCTGTTTTACTTCTAGTAAAAAGGTGAACTGTCATCATATAGAGTCTCTTTTAAGGTACCAAATGGTTCAGTTTTGAAGTAGAATAAAATTATCTCACATTTACTCCCTGGAATTTCTGGCATAAAGTAAACTCAAAAATACATGTAAAAAGTGGTGTTAAATATTCATAGGTGCCTACAATGTGAAAAACCATTCCTTACAGCAATCCATCTTGCCAACATCTTTTTAACTTTTTTCACAATATATGTAGCTAGCAGATCATATCAGAGGTTGATAGCAAGACCAGTAAGAACTTTAATAGGAAGGAAAAAAAATCCCATTAAAAATGTAGGAGATAATATTATTTCTCAAAAAAGGTTAGGTGAGCAATAATTACTTGACAGTAAAAGCCAGATTACTTTCAACTGCAGTTGCATTTCACGTATCTAACTTTGAAAGCAAAATTCCTCAGCAGTAGACTCCGTTAACAAATAACTATTATCCATGAAAGATTTGAATATCTGTTTTCACAAATAGAAATGCCATTACTATTCCCTAGACCATAAAAGTCCACCTCTCATTTCTTTGTTCTGGGCTCACATTAAGAACGGAACAAATATAAACACTATTATACTATTAAACATAACTAATGATTTTTAAACGAAGTCCTTGAACATCCTCTTTGGAAGGACAAGCAAATATAATTACAGCTAAGCAGAAAAGGTTTTTCTGAGTTTCCAAAATTGAAAGCATGAGAAAAAACCTTTATTTGTCAAATTGCCTAAAGATGTGAAAAACCCTAGTACAAGATGTAATATTTGATGTCCTGCAGTGGAGAGGGTAACCATCATTGAGAAGTGGCTGAATATACTGGGGGGCTTTCTCAGAACTGAGCTATGAGCTCAAATCAGGACAACTTTGGACATGGCAGGATTGTGATATCAGATAATTTGATAAACTGACACTTTGTAAAATAAAGCACTTAGCAAATTCAAAACCAAGCATTCTTCATTTTTCCCTTGAGAACTATGAAAATAGAGGGTTGTGAATGCACAGTGACTTTCTTTCAAGTATAAGAAACCAGTTCATCGATATGTTAGAAATAACAGACTCAGTACCATGACAATTATGCTGAAAAATAAAATTCTAGCTCGTATCTATGGATATTACTGATCTGTGGAAAAGCATTTTATTCAGTTTCTCATCTAAAGCTGTAAAGGGATTTCCATACATATTTATTTAGCTATAAGAATCTTTTTTGTTCTTTCCAGAAACTGGCAATTAGGACTACAAAAGGCATAACAGAATGTTGTGCTACACCTGTCTTACTCCAGCAATCCAGCTATTCTGGTGATAATGAGTACTCAGTGCGGAGCATGTGGCTGCCAGGGTGGAAGGCAGTCTGCAGGATGCAGGTGCTCTCATCTCACTTCTGCCCACGATCCTCTCTGTGCCCGGGAGCCGACACAGTCACCAAGGATGTTAGGATAAATATATCTCAAGTTAGTATTGGCTTCCACAACGATTAAATGATCCTGACAGCACTGAGGTGTAGTAGACAGCATCTGAACACAGGGTAGGTTATGGCCCATTCTCTGCATCACTCAGTAATTTTACAAGCAGTTTTAAACTCTCAAGGTAATGAGTCCCTGTGCAAGACGTGTTATCCTGGTGTGGGATACTCTATTTAGCTAAAGCATCTGGGTTGCATGTGAAACATCTGTGTTTTCCAGAATGAAGGCATTGAATGAAATGTGTGAAAGGTGTGAAATATCACATGGCCTTTCATAGACAACCCCTATCAGCACAAAAAGCAAATACTTTTGGTAACTTGCATATCTCTTTCTGGTAACATTATAGTGATTGTCTTTGTATCAAAGGCTTTAGAGCACGAATGCTTGCCAGCCACTGTTATACTGATACCATAAAAATATCTCTTTCATGGATTTTTCCTTCTTTTTTTTGTAGCATTCTCAGTTACATTTTATGTGCTAACTGTTGGAAAATTCAATTTCGTTGTGATCATCTGTGTAAAATTCCATGTTACTGTCTGCTAACAATGCAAATAGCTCACATTTACCATGGCCTTCCAAACAAGTTAACAAAAGCTCAGATTTTGGAAAGCAGTGCTTTTTCCCAGAAACATTTATGATTGCTTGTCACATATCTATGTTGCATTTCTATCATATGAGGATTTTGAAATTCTTTGACAAGAATGGATCTGATCTATCACTGTGTATAGATGCTCAGGTAAAAGAGTGTCGATATGAAGGTAATGGGTGTACTGAAAACAGTCCTAAGAAAACAGATTGTTTAGAAAATTTGACTTCTAAGCAAGCAAACAGGAAAGAGTTTGACTCATTAGTCTTAATTTTAACACAAAGTCAGATTATCCAGGAAAAGCAAGAAGAGCTTTTGTGTGTAGAAGGGATGGGGGAAATAGCAGAATTAAATCACTCTCTGAAGAATTGTAATATGACTATGCTGCAGTATGCAAGATATATATATATATATCAAGAATGTGAGCCAGTCTGGGTGAGAAGATGAAGTAAGGTAATGTGCAGCTGAAAATACCATAGAATGAAAATCTGAAATAATGATGAATCAGTACTTAGGTATAGTCCAGACTAGCAAAAAGCAACCATAAGCACAGATAACATGTCACATACCTCGTTTTATTCCTATGTTTCTCATTTTTTAAATACATATCACCTACTTACAGTTTTCTGTTTATTTTTTCTCGGAGAAAATAAGAAACCTAATAATAATAACAATAATAACAATAACAACAATAACAATAATATTAATAATAGTAATAACAAAGAAAAGGAGACAGAGGGAAGGAAAAAAAAAAGAAACAAGTGATGCACAATAAAATCACTTGCCACCTGCTGCCCCATGCCCAGCCTATTCCCCAACAGCAATCATCCCCCAGCAAGCTCCCCTCAGTTTATTTACTAAGCATGACACTCTATGGTATGGAAAATCCCTTTTTCTAATTAAGATCAGCTTTCCTGGCCATGTTCCCTCCCAGCTTATTGTGCATGTTTTTACTGGCAGAATAAGAGACTCTGAAAAGTCCTTGACTCAAGCAGTACTCAGCGACAACTGAAACTTCATTGTCTTATCAACATTATTCTCATATTAAATCTGAAACACAGCACCATAGCAGCTACTAAGAAGAAAATCAACTCTACCCCAGCCAAAACCAGGACACCATTAATTTGGTAGAATATCAGAGCCTAAGATCTCTTGAGGGACTAGTAACTGAGACATAGTCTTCTTCCAAGCTTCTTCCTATTTTTTACAGAATAGAGTACTGCAATAGTTCCTCCTTTGTATTTTTAAGCAGCAACTTATATCAGTGAACAGCGAGAAAAGGCACACTCTGTATCATCTGCACTGTTTCAAGCAACCTATAATTTGCTTATCTCTCTAGCTCTTGTTTTTAGGTCCCAGTCCTGACACATGAGCATTAGTTGACTCCCATGCTCTCTTTTGGTATGAAGCAGGAGTTCCTACCAAAACAAAGCCTAGGCATGGTTTTTTGCGAAGGTACTTTCCACTTGGAGGTTGAGAAAACAAGTGACCAATGTCCAATTGCTGTGTCTATACTCTGTCCTCCCACACAACGCCAGGGGGCTGTGTATCCCTGCAGTCCTCCATGCTCCTGGTTCACAGCATAAACACTGTTTTGGAAGGTAGCACAGACCTCACATTGTTTGGCACATTTCAGATTTGAGAAAAAAAGCTCACACAAATAAAGAAAACTGTGTCTTAGGATGACAGTGGCACTCCTTCAGGCTCCCAGAGGACTCTCTGCCAAGCTTTTCATAGTTCAAGTTCAGCTCCCAGTCCACATAGCCTGACTGAGGATCTGTTCCTGAGAAGGATATGTGGGTATGCATGCCCTTTAGGATGTGCCCTCAAAAGATAATGTGCAATGTGCCTCAGTGGCCATTGTAAAAGTATTATCAGTAGCTCTGTAACTCATTATTTAGACCACAAACCAATATCTTTTACAGCTCTGAGTCTCTTAAAGATATTATGTTAAATGATAATGATGATGATGATGATGATGATATTAATAATAGTGATAATAATATATTGTATATGATAATTATGGTACAAATTATATCAGTAGTAGTACTACTAATAATAATACTAGTACTACTGCCACTAATAAAGAATATCTTGGTTTTCTTTTCCTTTATTTCTGAGCAGGATATACGTAGTAGGCTGAAGAACCCCAAGCAGACTTAAGCCTTCATTTCAAAGAAGGATTTTACTCTTTATGCAGGCTTTCCTATTCCACATATTTCACTATAATAGGAATAACGTATCTTCAGGATCCAGGACACTGAATCATTTTCTTCAAAAAGTATGATTTTATTTATGTATCGCACCGAGGCTGTTGAATATATGCTTATTCCTGTCCAAACAACTCCATAATAATGCAAATAAGAATATTAGGGAACATTAATAACATAAATTTCTCCTAGTACTTGATACCTCAAGGTGACTATACACATAGTATTCATAATATCATTATTTTAGATCCCAATTATATACTATTATCCAGCAGATGGTGTAGAGTCCATCATGAGTGTGGCTGGAGATTCCTGAAATCTGTAGCTACCTCTTGCAGTCTGCTACTCATGGAATTATTGGACAGTCCAGGTTGGATGGGACCTCAAAAGATCATCTGGTCAAACCTTCGATGATTAACCTTTGAACGGGGGCTTAAATGAGACTCTCAAGTACTCTGTCTTTTTATCTCGCTATTCATTATTCACATTAATGCCCAATAATGCAGTATAAATCCTAAAAAATCAGAATATTCTAAGCAGTATTTCCAAGTCTCAGTTGCATCCTAGATTTTGAAATATATATTAATATTTTGGTTTTGCTGTTTTGTTTAATTTTTAGTCTCAGATTATGGGAATGCCTTTGGGTGGTTTGTCCTGATTATCACAGGTAAGGAATAGCTGCAGCTCAGAGATGTGAATTCTTAACTAACCTAAGTATCTAGCCACTTCCAGTTAATTTATATACCTAGAATTAGAGATAACTTTGAAAACTTAAGCCCTATCCTGAAAATTATTTTTTATCAAATTCATTAGCGTCAAACTCAATAGAGTACATCAACAACCTCTTTTAAAACATAAATTATTAAATGCTTCAGGTGAGTCAGTGTACTTCATGCTTTTAACTGCAGCTAAGTCAAATTTTCAAAATACATTGAACATATTTTAATTGGACTCTTTATGGGAATGCCTGAGGCTTCAATAAAAATTCACAACTACAAGACATAAATGACACTGATAAATTCACTGGGTGACAGGCTGAAATGAAGAACAGAGGTGAAAATTCAAAATGTGAGAGGCTTCCAAATTTGTGTCTCTATCTAGCAATAAATCCATAGTTAAAATTAAGAAAGAGTATTTCCAGGGTTGATGCAAAAAGAGATCATCTCTTCTCTCCATGGGTGAAGCAGAATGTTCAGAAAACCAGAGAAGAAATTAATTAGAATTATCAGCTCCATTGAATTAATAAAATGGTCAAGAACAGGAAATTTCCACATAATGCCTGCCAGATTCTGTGTCTATGGGACCTGATTTCTAATTCTCTTACAGGAATAAGTCCATGAAAGTAAATTGCTGAAATCGAATATGGTTGTTAATCTTACTCTCCTCAACCTTCCTTTGTCCTACACATAGAATCCTTTGAGAAATCAGGTATTTGAGGACTTGGAGTCAGAGTGCCATGAGATACATGTCTGGATGTCATAATCATATTTTACTACTGGAAATAAAAATTGCTTTCATGGGGAAAATGAAGAGCTGTGACATCCTGCAAAATAAGAAAGCAGCCATTTGTGGATTGCAGGATACCAAGAATGAAAGAAAAGCATCTTCTTAGAGCTTCCTTGTTTTCAAGCTAGAATAGAACTAGAGCAATCTTTTGCTTAACTAAATATTAATGATTATATAAATATGTATTTTAACTGTCTGCTTAAATGATGAACAGGATGGCACTTAAAAAATTGCAATACTCTGAACAAAACTCCTGTGATGGTAATTACATCTAGTACATTACCTCATAAAAAGCAGTCCATTTGTTTAAAAGAATTAAGCTTCAGTTTGAGAATTGCGTGGGTGTACACAAAATAACAAATAAAGAGCTACACTTCTGCTACTCTGTCAAAAAGCTTTAGTGGAAAAGTCCCCTCAGAGGACATTTATTTTAGACATTTAAATTTTGAATTATTCCCAGATTTTCAGCCAACCATTAAAGTTCATTAGAGTGCTGAAAGCTGCATATTCGGCATCAAATTACAAACATACCACTTGTAAATATTTATTAAAATCTCTAAGATACATTTGGAGTTTCCACTAAAAAATCTATTAACAGCACAAATTCTTCAGAAGCATCAGGATTTGGATGGGATGATGAGGAATCAAGTAATCGTAATTTAAACAGCTCTTAAAGTCAGTATCTTTTCTGTGTCCTCCTAACAGTCTATCACTTAATTTCTTTCAGTCCAGCTAAGAATGAATTGTCAAACAAGTGCACACATTTAAGCACTGTTGTAAATTAAGGTGTTCTTTTGAACCAGGGCTCACTTAAAATTACATGTTTCATCTGTGCCTACCCCTGAGCCATGACTGACATAAAAACTGTTCCCTTTGGGGTAAGGTATTCATGCCTTTAAGGACAGCCACAGCAGCTGCAAGTCTTCTAGACATAACTACTATTATTTCTCATGATACTTTTAGGACAGACAGGCAACACGTTTTCCCAGTTTACCAAAAGATTTCGTTCCAAGAGTTAAATCCATTTTTAAGACCTTTAAGTCATTGCCAAGCATAGCAGTTCAAAAACCCTCTCCTGCTCTTTCCTCTCCTCATTTGAAAATGTTTTGATCATCATGAATTCTGGCAACTGTGATATTTAATAACCTGCAGACGAGATTAATGACTAATAAGTCTTAGTTCTGAAAATGCTTCAGGGTCATGCCAGATGAGGAACAAATGTCATATAGTGAGTATCCTTTTGCCCAGTCATTAGGAACAAGAACTGGAACAACCTACCCAGAGAAGTGGTTGAGTCACCATCCCTGAGATTTGGCACGTGGAGACGTGGTTTAGGGCTGGACTTGGCAGTGCCATGTCAATGGTTGCACTCGAGGATCTTAAAAGTCTTTTCTAACCTTTTGGTGGCTTTGTAGTGGTGGTTTTATATAGGTTGATTTTTGGTGAGGAGGGAAGAAGGCAGCCACATAAGTGATTTTCTGTGAGGAGCTGCTAAAAAGCTTCCTCCATGCCTGGGAAAAAAATCAATCGCTGGCTGGCTCTGAGAAAAGGCACACTGCTAAGCCAATTAGAAAAGCTGGTAATGCCTCTATGATAACAGATTTAAGGAAGGAAAGAAACAGCGAGAGGAGGAGGTGCTCCAAGCACTCTGAGCGTTGTAGCTGAGATTCTTCTGCGAGCCGTGGTGAGGACTATAATACAACAAACTGTTTCCCTGTAATTCATGAAGTACATGAGGGGATGCAGAATTCACCTGCAGCCCGTGAGAAAAAGGTAGTCACACTGGAACATGTGGATGCTGAGAAGCTGTGATCTGGTGAAAGGCTTGAACACAGACAGAGAGAGAACCCCTGCTTTTAGATTTAGAGGAAGAAGACCCTTGTTTCTATACTAAAACAGCTCAGCCTTAAAATACTATACCTATGAACCAAATGGCCCATGAAAAAGCAGTTGTGGGAAGACTGCTTTGCCTGTGGGAGGGACTCACATTGCAGAAGGTTTTTCAGGCAGGACTGCTCTCGTGAAAATTAGAACCATGTTGGAAAAATTCACAAAGAGCTGTCTCCTGTGGGAATGACCCCATGACATATAAAAAGAGACTCCTTTCTCTAAGTGAATTGAAAAACTGACTAAAAACCTCATGTTTTGTCTCCCTGCATTGTTGGTGAGAAGAAAAGAAGGGCTGAGGGGGGTGTTCTAAAGGTTTCTATTAGTTCTCATTATCTTTTTTTTAATTCTCTTAATAAATTTTTCTTTATACCTTTTAAAGTTTTGAGCCCGTTTTGCCCTTAAAGTGTTTTCTCCTAATCCTTATCTCACCACATAAACTTGTTAGTTGTTCTTTCCCCTCCTCTGCTCAACTATAGCAGAAAAAAAATGAGGAAATGGTTTTTCATGAGTGCACTGGCGCTTGGCCAGCGTCCAACCCACGACAAACCTACATGATTTTATGAGTCTATTACAATATGGTCACCCCATTTTCTCCTGTCCTATAACAGCTTGTCTATGTAGAAACCTTTTTAAAACTACGCCTATTATACACCTAAGTTAATCAAAAGTAAACTCGCAAAGTAAAAACACTAATCATAGTATTCCTTCTTCCAAGGCCAACTTTTAAATTAATTCCCTGAAACAGATGTTTCCCAAATGATGCTTGACTGCAGAATGTATCAGGTTATTTAAAATAACTTCAAGAATACCACAGAATTCAAAGTTAAATTGTAAAATTACTTTAAAAATTGTGATGTTATTGTCCAAATCACCCTTTTCATTATTAAAAATGCACCTTTACTTTTCCAGAAATATGAACAAATGCAATGGTATTATAAGACAAAGCAAAACCTGAAAGATCCTAATACAGATAACATGTAATTCTATGAAAATATGTAAAAAGAGGAATAAATTCCATAAAAGTGCTACCTTTTTGTTTCAAATTGTGCGCTGCAAAACATGTCCTTTGAAATAAATTGAATTTCCTCTCACCCTTAGCATTGCTTAAGTTTTTTTTCCTTTAATCTGAATAGTATTTGCTTATCTTATTACTTTACAAAATTACAGGTTTGTTTTAGTCTGTACTACAGCTAAGTGTCTAAGATCTGTCAAAACACCATGGAGTACATAATGGAGAGGAAAAGAACCTTTCAAATGAACTTTCAATCACAAGAGAATTTTCAAGATTTCTTTAAACAACACTAAAAAAATGCTGCAAAAGATTTTTTGCTCATGTCATAGTGACATATAAGTTGATCAAATTTGTATATCTTTAAAATTAGTGTAATGGTCACTCATTTTAAAATTACTCTGTGTGTCCTACATTTTGTTACATACCATTCCTGATAGCAATTTTTCTTAAGTGCTTAAAAGAAACTTCGTGTATGATTTTATCAAATGTATTTTCTTCTCTGCAGAAAAAACAATATCCACAGCTTTCTTATTGTATTGTCTTCATGCAATGTATTCTATTCCTACATTTTCTTATTCTCTAATATCAGTATTGACTTATACAGCTTTCTTAAAAACTAATCTATTGCTTTATGTTTTAAGTGAAAGAGATACAGTCCCCTACGTTCAATGTGCATGTCAGTGCACAGAGTAAACACCATCACTTATAAAGAAACAATTCTGAATTGTTGTAGGTGAAAAAAAAATCAATTTTTAACACCATGTGCAACTGGGCAAAACTGGCATTTCATATTTGTTCAAAGTGGATACTATTACACTATTTAATTTACTGTCTATAAATTATTATTGCAAAAGGTAAGTTAGCATTGTTAATCACATGAAAAATTACAGTTCATGTCACACAGGAATAAGATATTGTTCTAAGAATTTTGAGTTCATATTTTTTCAAGAGTGGAGAAAAATGAATAGTAATAATAAGATGTGCTTCCCTAGGCATTGCCAGTATTCTACATTATGCTTTTATATGATAACTTTTGCATAGAAGATCTTTTGATGTTATTAAACCTCACAGATGTTAGATATTGCTCTCATTCTTTTATAACTGCTGTGACTTGCAGTAGGTATGGAGATTTTTGTATTAGTGGTTGCTTAGCTTCTCTGGAGCAAATCAGTCTTCTTCTCAGGAAAAATTATTCCTCACAAATTTCTCTGCCTTAGTTCCCAAGGTATCTTTTAGTAAGATAGTAAGATAGTAAGATATGCCCTCATGGATTTCTGCTGATAATGGAAGAAATGCCATTAGGATCAAATGCATAAGCATGAATTTTATCATATCCAACTTTACCCACCTAACATGCAGGTACCTGATCTATCATAATAATGTAGATAAATTCACAGAGAGTGAGGCATCTCCAAAGGGCAATTCATGTTATGCACTGTGAATACCTACCTAGGGATGAGAATAGTAGCACTGAAGAGGTTCATTTATCTCCATTGAAGGAATCCACATCACTAGCATAGATTAGGCAGCTAATTTTTAGGCAGCTAATATTGACTGAGATGATTGAACCCAGGTGATGAAGTAGCATTGTAGGTCACTATCCAAGTCCTCTGTGTTATACAGTAGCTGTAACTCCTGCTGATATTACTGTATCTAATCAGCAACCAGTCTCACTCTAATGTATCTCAGTAAGAAATTTACAATTAGAAATATCATCAACTGAAGTCTTTCTGTTTCTTAAGTTTTTTGTTTGTCCTTGCTAAGCAGAAACTGGCTTTGTGTTTATATCATTGCTTTCCTTCTCGTACACTGAGTTGGTTCTAGATTACCCATCTTTCTGTACTAGAGTGAGGAATTATTCCAAATGTAACACATCAGAATAGTCTGATAGATTCCAGATGAAAGACCAAATAGTTTCTTAGCTGTACTCTTCATGAGTCTTTGATGTATTATTTCTCCCAGCCTGCATGCTACAAAAATACAATCGAGGGACTGAATTTTTCTTTTCTACTGGTTGGCATTCAGATCTACAGCAGGTTACTACATGACAGTCTTTAATTTTTGGTAAAATATTACTATTTTGCACAACAGTAAAGTGACATAGATTGAGCTGGAAAGAGCCCAATGACAGTCACTTAATATATTGTGCCAGAATGTCCTTTGTTTTGCTGTGTTAATCATCTCCTGTCTTATTTGTAGGGGCTTGAGTTTTAAGAAAATTCAGTGTTCAAATATTCTGTGTTCAAGTGTCTTACATTCTGTGGAGAAGAACGGTGAATTTGGACACATGTCTTTGGAACAGAAATTTATTGCTTCATGGTTTCGCCAATAATGCCCTTCTCTCTGATTCAGGGTTTCGCTAATGTTGAGGTGCTTTTTCTAATTGCTTATTTTACTGGTCCCATTATGGTTTGGCTTGAATAAACCACAAACCCAAGAGCCCCAGGGACACTGCAACTACAAAAGCCATTCCAAGTGGAGCATGGCACTACCCCAACATTGCTACCTCCACACCTTGTTTCCTGCATCACCCAGAGGCTGGATGCCTAAGCCTCAGCAAAACCCTGATTTTACTGCTTCCCTTGGGGTTAAGGTTGTGCTTAGGGGTAGGCTTGAAAAAACAGAAAAGCCCAGAGCTCCAAGGACACTGCAACTACAAAAGGAATGTCAAGCGAAGCACAGCACTGCCCCAACATTGCTCCTTCAGAAAATTTTGTCTTCAAACCAACCACAGACCAGGTACAACTGACTTAGAGAAAACCCAAATTTACTGCTCCCCTTAGGGTTAGGGTTACACTTAGGTTAAGAGTTCAGAAAACCGCAAAGCCCAGAGCTCCAGGCACACTGCAGCTACAAAAGGCATGCCACGGGGAGCATGGCACTGCCCCAGCATTGTTCCCTCCACATCTTTCTGCTTGGCACCAGCCTCAGCCAAATGCTCTTTTTAATTCTCATCTTAGGGTTAGGGTTACGCTTAGGACTGAGGTTGAGAAAACCACAAAGCCCAGAGCTCCCAGCAATGCAGCTGCAAAGGGCATGCCAAGGGGAGCACGGCAGAGCCCCAACATTGCTCCCTCCACACCTTTCTGCTTCGCACCACTCGTGCTTTGCACCTCAGCAAATTACTCCTTTTACTGTTCTGCCTAATTTAAGGCTTACGCTTGAGGTTAGGTTTGAGAAAATCGTAAAGCCTAGACCTCCAGGGATGTTGCAACAACAAAAGCCGTTTAAATGGGAGCACTTCATGTCATCCCATTACATTTGATTACAACCACTTCATTTCACAATTATCTTTTATTTCTTTAAATTGAATTTCCTTTTATTTGAAGTCCACGCTAGTAAGTTAGTTTCACTTTTTTGGATATCTTCGAGATTTCATTTCCTTTCATGAAAAATTCTTCATTTCATGAAAGGAAATGAAATCTTGTGATTTCAAAGAGTAGCAATTCAGCAAGTTTTGGTCCATTTCCCTGCACTTCTTGTAATCTCATTCGCTTTTCTTGTTTTCGCTTCGGTTCAGAATTTTCTCTCTCTTTTTAGCATTTCATTTCTTCAATTTCTTCTCCTATCTCTTTGTTTACCTTTCTTCCCTGATTTTGGGATTTCAATGTGAGTAATTTTGGCAAGTTTTGGTCCTTGTCACTGCACTTCATTTCATCTTAGTCCATTTCATGGTAGTCACTCCATTTCCAAATTTTCTATTTTTTTTCAGTTGCATTTTATTTGATCCTATCTCCTGTCTGGAGTGTTTGTTACACTTTGTTATCTGATTTCAAGATTTCTATTCCTTTCCAGAAAGGAAATTAAATCTTATGATATCAATGAAGATCAATTGGGAAAGCTTCGGTCCATTTCCCTACACTTCTTGTCATTCCGTGCCATTTTATTGTTATCGCTTCGGTTCAGAATTTTCTCTGTTTTTAGCATTTCTTTTCTTCAATTTCTTCCCCTCTTTGTTTACCTTTCTTCCCTGATTTCAGGATTTCAATGTGAGTAATTTTGGCAAGTTTCGGTCCTTTTCCCTGGACTTCATTTCATCTCAGTACATTTTGTTGTAATCACTCCTGTTCCAAATTTTTCTGGTTTTTTTCAGTTGCGTTTTATTTGATCTCATCTCTTGTCCAGGGTGTTAGTTACACTTTGTTCTCTGATTTCAAGATTTCTGTTCCTTTCCAGAAAAGTTAGGGTTACACTTAGGGTTAGGCTTGAAAAAACCACAAAGCCCAGAGTTCCAGGGACACTGCGGCTACAAAAGGCAGCTACTCAAGGAGAGCATGTCACCACCCCATCATTGCTGCCTCCACACCTTGCTCCTTAGCATCACCTATGGGCTGGGTGCCTGAGCCTCAGCAAAATCCTGATTCTACTGCTCCGCTTAGGGTTAGGTTTACACTTAAGAAACTGAGAGGACACAGGAACAGCACTTGTCATTTGCATAGTTCTGTTTGGTTTGCTTTTGCCCGTTAAATGCAGAAGTGAGTGTACAACCATCTAAATACAAAAAGAGATCTGAAAATGATTACTGGCACAGGCTGAATTCTGCAGAGGGAAATTGTTGCACCATTTTCAGTAGTAATTAAAGCTATTGGATTTTTTAACAATTTTTTGTTACATGAAAATCCTACTCAGAATATATTATACAGCTGGCCAATGTTTCTTTAGTTGTGTTTTTTTTCTTTAAGAGTGCTGAATCACAATTACAAAAATGGCAGCAGAAAATGAAGTGAATAACATTTCAAGATCATATTGATTTCTAGGCAAAACCAAAGGAATGCTTATATTTTTTTCAGATATCCCAATAAGGAGAAAAATACAATTAATGTCCTAAGAAATAAAATAAAATTCAATTATCTGTGCAGAGAATAAAAAATGGAGGTAAAGAAGAAAAAGCTTTTACTACCAAACATATTGTACAAAAATCATTATTTTTATTCTCTCAAAGGACTAACTGTTTACTTCACTCACGAAATAGACAACTATTTCACACACAGGTGTAAAATGCTGAAGTATCTTCATACATATTCATAGGAGCTAAGATTTAGCTTCTGATCTCAGTGGAAAAGCTACAAAACCCAGACTTGGGCACCTAAATTGTAAATATGTTAACTCTAAACTGTTCAGAAAAGGATTAATGGTCATCCAGTTGCCACAGACACACAATTTGTGTTGTTATCCTAGTGTTTTAAGAATAATTATTGATTCTATTCATATGGTGAAGATGAAATCTTTGTAATTTCAATTTTTTTATATTAATATCAGTGTTTCATGGAGTCAGTGATACACTAAGAACTTTAGCAGTGATGCTGGTACACAAAAGGAAGATTTTTGCCTTTGAGAGTGATAAAATGGTAATGTCGTGTGACTTGTGACTGGCTCCACTCAAGATTTTTCACATACACATTAATGGATTTTAATGGTCTATGGTAGACATCTTATCAGTCAGTTATTAATGGTATTCAAAACTACAATAAAGCCTAAGAGCCAATGCAGAAGGGAGTCTACTGTGACAACCAGTTCACAAAATAGGAAGAGTACACAGACTCTGACTGAGAGGTGGAAAGCTAAACCAACAGAGACTGTAGCACACACACTGAGTGAACAGCAGGATGACATTGTTTTCTTCTCTGTGTGTGTGTGGTTGCTGTGAAAGGATAAATGAAAGTAGATTGGTGACTTAGGAAAGCTGTGAAAGATTTTAGATTCTAGATGCATGACCATCTTCTTATATTGAAAAATGTTCCATGATTTATACATGTGGAAAATACATTATTTAAGGATTATTGTTTATTATTAAGGGTGTTTATATTCTTGAGTTCCAGACTGGATGATGATACAGTTAATGAAAATTCCCAGAAACTTAGATAAGCCTGAGGAGAAAAAAAAAAAAATAGCCAATCCAACCCTGTACATTGTCTCTTATACTTACGTAAGAGGCAAGTCAAACAAGCCACTAAAAGCCTTGAGCTTAGATCCAAGATTTATGTAAACAGATTTATTTAAACAGAACGGAACAAAAAATTCAGGAATTTGTCTCTGTAAATGCTAGGAGTCTATACAGTTTGAGGACAATTAATACCTACTAGATGAAATATGTAGACTTTTCTCATCCGTAAATTTTATCTTCAAGCTTTAATCCTAATGAGAATTATATTATAAAAGTGGATTAATAATGGATTCATAATTATTCTGTCACATTCTGTGAAATCTGTCAGGTTTTCTTGGCAATTGAAAAGAGAGGGCATAGCCTCTTGCTCTATGATTTTATGAACCAGACTATTTACTAGCTCCCGTCATAGCTATTTGAGTAATTGATGTCCTTTACCTGGTGGACTGGAGACCCCAAGTGGTCAGACTTCATCTTTTCTGTATAGTTAAAGCCAAAATGAATAGATTTCTGTAACTGCTTGTCATTACAGAAGTCTATGAGGTATGTACCTAAGAGAAAAACAGCAAAGAGATTAGAAGCTTAGGAAAGCTTTATATTTCCAAAAATGGCTGCCAATCAATAGTTTTTTAAAAAGGAGGAAGGGGCAGGGGAACAGTTACTGCTGATGTTTAAGTGCAAAAAAGTGTGTTTAAAATGTCTATGTTTCTACAGTTCTGTTTCCCTCATTGATACTTTTCTCCAAATTGAAATGCACTATTTTCAGCCTTCTCTTATCCACAAGGCTCTTACCCAAATCTACTCATTCATTCCAAGAGCTGGCAAAAAAAGGAGGAAGAACAGCCGAGAGACTGAAACCATCAGAAATTGTAAGTGGCAGAAAATGGCAGTTAACAAAAATAAAATTAAACTGAATTTTTGACTTACTGTAAAAAAGCAAGTCAAATATTTCTGGGTTTACATTTATATAATTATTCATAACTAGAAGATTTGCTTTTACTTTTTTTTATTTTCAACTCCATTTAAAAATAGCTGAAATTTTTGGACTTTGGTATGTACAAAACTACTATGTCTTTTCAAAGCACAGTACACACACTGCTAATGACGGAAAAACATATTGTTATCTTTTATTTTGCTTCACCTGTATTCTTATGAACAAAACGCCTGGATATAACAATTTGAAAGCTTTGAGGGATTATCTAATGCAAAGTCTTAAAATTCTGAGGTTTTTTTAAATGAAAAACAGAAGCCAAATCTACCAAATTTCATTAAAATTGTCTCCACCTGTCTCAGCTTTTTTCTCCATATACTACCCTTCCTTCGTGGCTATGAATGTCTCCTGTTCATCTAAGGCTTGCATTCAACTGTTGTTTCTCAAAATACTTCTAGCTCTCCTGATCAAAGTTTTCAAACCTCATAACAACATTAAAACACTGACTACATTCTAAGGCCAGTGTAAGATTTAAGGGGATTTTAGTGAAGTATAATGAGCATTATGTTAAAATGAACTGTGTGATGGATAAATTGTTTCAGTTCACATCATGCTGAAAGAACATAATGAAAGCCTTTAAGATTAAATTCTGCTATTTTTTTTCCTAAATTCTATCAAAACTGGCAGGAGGTAGAACCCTGGCAGTTTTATTTTTCTATTATCTTCCATGGCAGCAAGACATGTGCAAAGGAAATGAAACATATCCAGCCAGAGCAGAATGCACTGTTACAGGATATCACTCCATGAAGACATAATGCCAAATAAAAGCAGCAGATATTAAATAATTTATCAATACTATCACATGGTGGGTGAATAGGGATATCAGAGGCAATTTCAGGGCTCCCTGCCTTGGTTCCATCCCTAACACCTTCTTGCTCCTTTTTGAGGGATAATCAAGACTATATTTAGTTTCCAATTTTTATTTCTAAGAAGGACACCATTCAGAAAGCATAAAATGGTAGTGACTCTGTGGCACACGTGCTTTTCATTCCAGGGTATGCTTCCTTGAACTGATGGTTGAAATGAAGATATAAATTTATTTCTTTTTTGTTAATTGACTGCAAATTGATACTTTGACAATCATTCTAAGAACAATAAATTTATTATTTTCTCTTAGGCAGTAAGATCTACCATGTGAGAGCACTCCCAACTCAAAATGTGAGCCCATGGTCCTGACATTACTGACAAACTCATTTGTCAGTAATATGCAGATTGATCAACTGAATTGTGTAGAGTAACTTACAAAGTGTATGAGTTGGGCACCTGTAGCAGTGTTCCATTAAAACTGGGCATTCGTTTTATATCGTTCTCTTTTATTTTTCCTTTCTTTGCACTGGATAAAATATATATAGTTGCCCTCAATGCATAAATCTGACTCTGCACTTCTTCATATCAATTGACCTGGCTCTAAATACAAATCTGGTCTTACAGGGTTGGCAGTGGGAAAAAGATACATGAGTGCTGCTCAAACCATTTTCCTTTGTCATACTGGGCAGATGGCTGACCTGAAATATCCTACTCCAACTGACCTTCTACTCAGAAATAAGCCTTTATTGATTCTCTATCTGAGTTACTAAAGCAGCTTCAAAACCATTTGAAAAACCTGTTACACTTTTCTCATAAAATTATGTTGACGTAGCATTTATGAGTTTTTATGATTTCCATAGATTTTTACCAAAAAACCCAGCAATACTCGTACACCCTTTTTTCTGCTTATCTAATGGTGTGATATAGTGCACTTGAAGATGAAGATGAAGCTTATGAGATCATTATTCGTATCACAAAAGTTAGAAATCACTGACTATAAACCGGCTATAAACTAATGACTAAATCATTGGCTATAAACTCTTCAGCAGAGGGAGGCGAGGAAGGAGAGGCAGTGGGGTATCCCTGTACATTCATGAAGGTTTCAATTGTCCAGAGCTTGATGATGGTGACAATAGCATTGAGTGTTTAGGGGTAAGAATCAGGGGGAAAGCCAACAAAGCAGGTATCATGGTGGGAGTCTGTTACCATTCCCAATGTAAGGAAGTTTTGCAATGCTGTTAAAAGTTTTGTGAAAGCAATGCTGCTATAGCAATATAACTGGTTAAAATATTTATCATTTGTTTACATTAAGGGCTTTTATTGCCTAAGAACTTTAATGCACTCATTACTGGAGAGTAGCCACCAAATTTTTCAGAGGAGTGATTGTAACTCGTGTGAGAATAGTTCACGTTCATTACAAACTGAATGCATAATGCTCATAATCCTGAATAACATAGAAATTAACAGTAGAAGCCTGCAAACTGTGTAAATTCTGAAGCTATTCATATTCTAAATCCATGCTGAAAGGGAACTTCATTAAGACAGTTGAATCTTATTTCCAGCTGCAGCTAAATCTTTAAATAACTATACTAGAAAAAGAATTTAAAGGCACCCACTTATGTAAGTTATGAACGTGAATAAAGGACAAGTGCTTTACAGTGTACTACCCCCGTAAGCCTATCTCCAAGTTTTCTGATGATTCACAGTGTCTCCAGGCAACAAAGTAAATGATAGCTTTTGAATGTGTTTCCTGTTCTTTCTTCATCTGCATTTATAAACTCTTTTTTTTTTTTTTTTTCCCCTCCCAGAAGACTGGTTAGCCATTTTGGTAGCATTTTGGTAGTTTTAAACACTTCCATTTCATCAGTTTAACAAAGAAGTCCACTCAGCCAAATCGGCATGTTATCTAAAGAGACTTTTCTTCTTGGATTCTTTCCAGATGTTTTACTTATCTCCTGTTGCAATTAAGAAATGCTTAGGTTTGTCCATATCTCTAACCTCTGATTTAGTCACCTGTGTATCTCTGTATCTCCTTCCTTGGTACCTTTATATTTTTGTTGCTGCCTATCCCTCAGACACATCTCTAGCCCCATTCCATGGAGTATGTGGACTCACAGCCTGTTATGTACATAAAATTATTATATTCACTTTCACTTGTTTCTGTATTGTTCGTGATTAACTGCCAATTTAATAATGATCCCATTTAAACAGAACTTACAGAATTTTATGCTCAGTTATGGAATTTTATAAGCTCAAGCCTATAAACAAGGTCAGGCAGATGATGCTGGTGAACTCATTATTTCTGATTGTCTGCATATGGTATTCTTCAAGTTTCATTTTGCAGGGAACAACATCTCCACCTCCTGTCCTGTTATTATATTTATAATAAAAAAAGAGACCCTTAAATTCTAATAGTCTCAAGGATAAGTTGGTTCTCTCACAGTACATTTACTCAATTCTAATTTAATTTAATTTCATTGTTTTGAAATCCCATTTTATAGGGTCTTTCTCCTAACAATTAGTTTCCTGGATGATTCATGAGAATTGTATGGCTTATCCCAGAATCTCTGCCCCTGGCAGTGTTCAGCATGTCAAGACATCAGATGCTAGTGAGAGTCAAAATGGATACCCAGGAAAATTTAATTCTTTTGAATACTTTTTCATCATTATGTTCTCTATGTCCTTTAAAGGCATCAGTATCCAATTAATTCTTATTCTTCTAAAATCTAATCATTTCAAAATCAATTTTTGGAAAGAAAAGTGATTGCTCAATTATGCCTGTTATGTGTCTGCTGGCACTGACTTTCAGAAATAGGCCTAATTTATGGAAACATAGTGACTTCTGAACCGTGCTGAGTGGCACGGTTGACATACCTGAGGGACAGGCTGCCATCCAGAGGGATATGAACATGCTCAAGAAGTGGGTCAATGGGAAGGTCCTGAGGTTCAACAAGGCCAAGGCCAACTCCAAGGTCCTGCATCTGGGTGGGGACAATCCCCAGTATCAATACAGGCTGGGGGATGAGCAAATTGAAACCAGTCCTGCTGAGATAGACTTGAAGATTTTGATCAGGAGAAGCTGGAGATGAGCCGGCAATGTGCACTCACACAACTGAATAGTGATTCAAGGGGGAGAAGTCTGATTTTTTTTGTCAGCAGACTTTTAGGTTACACAGGCATCTTATTGAACATCATCTTGCTAGGCAAAGTGGGAGGAATTTTCTCTTTGGTTAAGGAAAGTTAAGAACTAATACGGAGGTCTTACCAAACTGAGGACATGTCACCTGGAGGGAGAAAAAAAATGAAAAAAAGTGGGAGAAAGAGGACAAGAGAGAGTGAGATATTTTAAATTCAACCATACTGTAATAGATTAATGCTTTTGGGTTTTTAATTTATTCTTTTATTTCATAATTACTTTTCATGATACTGCCAATTGTGGATGATATAAATAAATACTCTCATTTGAATTTAGTTTATCTGACTGAAATTAATAGGGATTTCAAGTAACTGGATAATATCAAGGCTCTTTTCATCCAATGGCACAGTTAACTAGAGAACTGGATTACTGGGGAATCTGTCTCACCGCATCACATTCAAAACAGACAAACAGTATGCCAACAGTTTGGCAACTGCCCGCCTACAAAGATGATAGAGAACTGATACCACAAAATCAAAAGAAAAAAACTCACATGTTTCAGGGACTGTGGTAAGTGAAGAAACTCCTTGGGAATGTGGGGATGTCTCCCAAGTCACTTGAACCTAGAGATGCAGAAGTATAGGGGAGGAAAATGCCAAGCTCTTTTGCTGCAGCTATAGATGGATAACTAGAAGATTCCATCAGCAGAAGGACACAGTGATAAAGCAGCTGAGCAAGGATTTGGAGAACTGGAGAGGTGCCTGGCTTCACTTTGCAACAATTCATATCCCTTCAGAGAACATCAGAAGTGGGAAATATTCTGGACCCTGAAAGACATCTGGATGTAGGGTACTGCCATATGCTCAGTCATCCATTTCTTCTGAGACAAAGATCTTGGCAGGCACTTCTACACTTCAGAGAAGACGAGGCATGCCAAGGAACACATTGTTGCTTCTTGGCAGAGGACATACTCGCTTTTATGGATTTGGAGCAAATGAATGAAAAAGGACTGACCTTTAGTGCGGGCTTCTCCTCTACAGATACCATTGTTTGTGTTGGTTATCACAACCTGTAGAACAGGCTCCCAAAGGCCAGTGAGAACAACCAGGACCAGCTGGAACTGACATGCACTTGTGGTCATGTTCTCAGAATCTTTTTGTCGCTTTTCTCCGTGCACAGAGAGACTGTCTGTAGAATTTGGTTGTGTGCTCTGGGACAAGTTTGACCTGGATATGTTCTGAGACAACTTTGGCCTGGACCATGCCAACATCCTGCATGAATTCTCAATGTGTAGGATGTTTCCTTTACTGTGTAGGAGGGTCACAGTGGTCCTGCTGTGGGAGAACTGAGGCACAAACTCCTGGGTTCTCTCCACAGCACAAGACTCTAGTGAAGTCCATCTTCTGCAACTGGTGTCCATGTTGGAACATGTGATTCAATGAGATCAGGCCTATACGATCCTGTACTTTTGATAATCCTATCTGGTCAAATACTTAACAAGAAGAAAGCACTTGACATGGAACATCATAAATATACTATAGGGATCTCTATATATTGATATTAGTCCCTACTTTGTGGGAGTCACTTGATGTGCTATGAACTAGAGCAGAAGTCTTGGTAAAGTTCTTCAGGATCTTAGAACAAGACTGTTGACTTTCATTAGTGAGAGTTCCACAGCTGCCTCTTAACCTGTTGTCTTTTTCTTCCCTAGTGGGAGAAGATTGGTTCTCATGAAGCTGTGTGAAAACCCAGATGAATCAATGAATGTAAAGGTTTGTTAGGTCACCAACTTGACGGCCTCTTTCACTGGGCGAGCAGGTCGAGAAATCTGACCTGGTGAGCTCTAACTCATCTAGCAGGGCACAGGCATGCTGCTCTACCTGGGCATCTACACCTCTGCAAACAAACCCTCCCCAGTTCCTAACTGGGACAAAAGGGAGGCAAGGTTGTCAGGGCAGGTGTGAGAGTGGGCAGGTCTGCTGTGGGTCCTTGACTTCAAGCAAGATGAACTCACTGTGATCCTGTCAGTCCTGCACATTTTCTGCTATTTCTTCGACAGTCTGTGCCTTTTTCCCATGACCTGGACCTGGATTTTTTCAGGTCAGGGAAACACTGGCTCCCTTCCCAACAGATACATCCATGTACCACATACTGAGAACAAGCTAGCAAGGCAGGATTTCCCTTTCCAGAGGCCACGCTGATTCTTTCTTTACAGTCTGTGTTTACCTATGTGCTCACTAATCTCATACTTTAATACTGGCTCTTCCATTTTAACCACAGATGAAAGACAGACTCTGCCAGCCTCTCTGGAGCCCTGTGTGTGGATGGGGCTTACAATGGTGGTATTCCAGGCCCCTGACTCGGCAACTCCTTGTAATGATAGGTTACACATTTTGGCTAGCAGCTCTGCAGTTTCAAATTTGAGTTCCTTTACAGCTCTTGGGTGAATGGCTGCTAATCCTGGTGACTTACTGTCATCTAACTTATTCTGTGTAGTCAAATACTTCCTGTATACTTAGCTCAAATTGATAAAACTGCCCTAACCAATCTGCTACAAAAAAAAAATGCAGTGCATGTTGGAAACTTCCCAATATCTTTAACAGTAAAAATAGAAAATTATAGAAAAAAGTAAATCTCGTATTCTCTGCTGTGACCTTATCTTCAGATGCCGCTTTGTCATCAGATGTCAGGTCCAGCTGTTTCATGAGCTGGCTTTCAGCTTCTGAGCTATTTAAACACCTTTTTATTATCAATTTCAGTATCTTTCCGAACTCATTTATGTTTTCCGTAAGTTCCTGTGTACATACTATATGCCATAATTTTGCTGCTCTCCTCATTTGGACAACTCTTCTGGTTTTTAAAGTCAATCATGTCCATACAGTAGCTTCTAAGTTTTCTGTTTAGCTGTACAGGGCTTTTACTGGGTTGTTATGTTTTCTTTTTCTGAGCAGTTTGCCTGGGCTTCCAATGCAGTACTTTCAAACAGCCTCAAGGCTGCTTGCAGGCTTTGTGGAGTATTAATTTTGGGGGTATTTTTTCTAATAACCTCATTTGTATGTAATTCCTTTTCCTGAAACTGAATCTCTGTTTTCAGGATTTGTTTGGCTTGTTCTTTGCTACTGAAATATTAAGCCTAATTTTATACTGATTGCTGTTACGGAGTGCTCTTCAACTAACACCATTTGAATTAGGCCCTGTACATTACTCAGGACTAAAGCCCAAATGGCAGCTTTTCATAAGAGTGCTAAGATTAGTTATTCTAGGAAGTGGACATTTCCTGCATACAACAATCTTATCTCTGCCTCTTGTCCTGAGGCAGCAATTATAGTCTGTGTATGTATGGTGAAAATCTCATCTGATTGGAAACTGTTTTAAATTTGCAGTATTACCTGAGCACTATCATCCTCCAGATTAAAAAGCTCAAAGTATGATCCTAGTATTACTTCTTTTTTTATTTTTATTATTAGAGTATCGGATTTCCACACAGGATTCCATAGTGTTTCTCTTTCCCCATGATATTTTCATGCTGTTAAACTTTGTATTTTTCTTCACATAGATTGCCCTCACCTGTACATTTCATTCTGTCATCCTTCAAACCTTGTAGCCTGGCAACACTGTATCCTGTTAATTATCCTTTCGCCAGGCCTCTGAGATGTCTATTTTGTCAGAGTTGCTGTTTGTAACTAAAAAAATTATTTTAAAAGCTTCTAGAATTGTTGTAGAATGCAGCTTTTGTTAGTTTTGCCCTTGGTTTAGCTTTGCCAGACTAGTCAGCTGATATTTTAGGCAAACTGACTTGCCTTCTCTATTTCTGTTTATTTCCCTTCTGGCCTTTTCAGAGGTATGGTGCATATCATTCAGGTTCTACTGCCAAATTGAATAAATCGAAACGAGGTGCTTCTCCATGCTTGTCAACATTTTTCCAGTTCCTAGTTTAAATAATCTTGCATGACCTTCTTAATTTTCATAGGCAGCAGTCTATCTCCACCGTGATCAAAATAAAGTCTGTCCTTCCTTTATGGGTTCCTTCTGTCTCAAGAAGTTTCTCAGTTCCTAATGTACTGAAATACCCTAATGTACTGAAATACCTGTCATTGCTACATTGTGGTCTTACCCAGGTACTGCAGCCCTGGATCCTTGCCTGTCTGCCACGCCTCATGCCCTGGAGATGGAAGCATTTTGGAGAAGGCCATCATGAAAATCCTAACTTCAGTCTTCGATTAGGCAGTCCAAAAAGCCACCCAGAACCTCACCCATATACTTCCCCATGTCACTGGTACTAACCCAAGTCTCCTGGATTCTCTCATGCACCCTCACATGGACACCAACTCCGAAGCACCTTAATAAGTAAACACCAGCTGTGTACCTCTCCTTCTCTTTTAGCTGTAATTTTTCAGTGGCTCGCAAAAGAACAGACCCAATCTCCCCAAACCAAGAGTTTCTTGCACAGCGTGCAGACTTATAGAGCCAGACCCACAGGTAGTTAATTTGCCTCTTACAGTAGTCTATTATTAAGCTATCAACAAATAAGATATAAGCAAGAATGTGTAGGGTGGAGAAGGGTGTCTGTGCCAGTTTGGACATAAATCCAGGAGGAAACAACCTGAAAGGGGTGTCTCTCTCTCTCTCCTGCCTGCCAGGCAAGCAGGCCCCGGCAGCCCCTCCCCCACAGGTGCGGGAAAATAATTTCTCAGATGACAGTGGAAAAAGCTATTTATTTAACAAACAGACTTGCCTGCTGTCATGGGGCAAAAAAGGAAATTGAAACCCCCTCCCCTGTCCCCTAAAAGAGGACTATGGATTTTAGAGTTCTTTCTGTAGGNTCTCTCTCTCTCTCCTGCCTGCCAGGCAAGCAAGCCCCGGCAGCCCCTCCCCCACAGGTTCGGGAAAATAATTTCTCAGATGAAAGTGGAAAAAGCTATTTATTTAACAAACAGACTTGCCTGCTGTCATGGGGCAAAAAAGGAAATTGAAACCCCCTCCCCTGTCCCCTAAAAGAGGACTATGGATTTTAGAGTTCTTTCTGTAGGTAAAACCTGCAGTCCTACACTGGGCTGGGCCAGGCAGGGTCCGACGATCCCCCTTGGAGGGTCCCGCCGAGCAGGTCTGGAGATGGGAGCTGGTCTCAGATGAAAAGCAAGCCAAAAACAATCCAAAAAGGAACAGAAGCTGCCGAGGCAGATCACAGTACCTAGCCGAAGAAACTAGGAAGCAAACGCCTCTCTTTGCTCTCCTCACTAGCAGAAAAAATGTAAACGTTCTAATTACAAGGTCAAGCTCGCTGCTTTGAAGAGTTCCCTCGGCTTCTCTCTACCCCTTTGCAATTTAAAGGTACACTAGAGATCAAGCAGGCGATGGGGAATACAGTATTTTCATAGAATTACCCCAAGACAGGGGTCCTTTCATAACTATAAAATGAGCACCAGCAGTCCATGCTAGTGATGTGCTACAGAGTAATTTCAATTATTGTTGTATCCTGGAATAACTGAACCTTTATATAAATTGGGAAATTTATTAGAGACAAATGCAAATAAGAAAAATATGCAAGAAAGAAACCAATTTTACAAAGGTTGAATTGCAATACATGTCTGCATCACTATATACAGATATTTATACTAAAAATTACTTGGTTCCAAGCAGATTGAGTTTATGCAAAATACAAAATATCAATTCTCAATTCTCTGAGTTCTTATTGTGTTCAAAGGACACAATAAGTGGATGGCTAAGGGTGGTGATATCTGTTTTATCAATGTGCGAAAAGTGATCTTGGCATGGTTTTTTTAGTATGTGATTTACTAATGGAATGAACCTACAAAATCAATTAAAGCATTTCATTTGCAGTACTTAGGTACAATACCTAATACACTTTACCTACTGTACAACACAAGGATGACAGTTTAATTGATAAAAGAACTTTAGCTGTTAATATAAAGATATGAATAGAATTAGATGCAGTACAGAAAAAATTATTTACACCTACTCTGACTTGAATTAGATCCAAAATTAAAAACTAAAAGTCCATTCCATTTTTAATTCATAGGAACTTTCAAATATCATTAATTAGAAACATTTTATTTTTATCATTCTAATAAGCAACATTTAGCTTTTAACCATTTTAACTATGACTTAAATATTGAAAAGAAGTCAAAGAAGCTGAAAGTGTTTTGTAGATCTGAATTCAGATAACTGAAAAGCATTTCCAACCCCTTTGAGATACAACTGTATTTAAACCATCTTTTACCAAAACAGAGATTAAATTTAGAACTTTTCATACATATATATAGACAAGAGACTGGCTATTTGATTTAATAGTTATATTGCTGGCATTCCAAATTTATTTATTTTATTTATTTTAAATTTTTGTTTTATTTTATCTCACTTAGACAAGGCACATTTTTTGTATGTTGAATGCTAAAATGATACCAATAAAGGCCAAATTCTCTTACCAACTCAGTATTCACAATCTGGAAGAATTATGCTTTGGTGAGCAGTGTTTCAAAAATAGAAACTCCAAAATTTCTTAGTCGAGTTTGGCTGTGCATACATTATAAGTTTTTGTGGAATCGATTACAGCACATTGGACCCTTCAGAATGTTATGATGAGAGATGTTTGCATACCAAAAAATAATCCTTACTGCATTTTATTTTACAGGAGAAAGCTGTAAGTCTAAAGGGTGATCTTAATTACCATGCAGATCTATGGTGAAAATGAAGCTGATGTCACCAGTCCAAAGTACAGAGATATAAAGGTGAAATAACCCCACAAGAAGGGACTTTTTTGGTTGTAGGTACAGGGGAGAAATGAGAGGGGCAAGTCCAAAAGAAGCTCGTTTAGGACAGAGAAGGCTGAGGAAAGAAGCAGAAAGACTTAATAACAACTAGAAGTATGTTGAGGAGAAAGACACAGTAAGAATCCCAATCTACTTCCAGCTACTAGAGGGCTCTGCTTTCATGGATACGCACAAGAAACAGAAGACTGAATGATTTTTCACCATCCTGACATCCATTTCTCTCTCTTCGCACTGTTATTTAATTAGGTGATACAAAACCTTTCTGATAGTCATGTCTTGCAGTAAACTTCAAGTACTTGCACCATCTAGTGCAAAGGTGGTAAAGCCTTTATCTGTGAAAAAGGCTACAGAGTTCATTTTACCTGTGCAATGCCAGAACTTTTTGCTAAAGGGCTCTTCAGCATTGGTTACAAAATAAAGTTTGATTAATATGTTTGTTTTACTATGTTAGAATGCGTGCTCGGTCCACACAGAGTAATAAAATCAAAGGTTCACAACAGTTTTTGTCTTTTCTGAAGACAAAATGTTTTCAGTCAATAAAGTCAATGCTAAAGGCTCTTAATGGGATTTTCCTAACATCAGAGTCAACAGGTGAGAGAAAGGATATACTAAAAAGCATCTTTTCCTTCTATAAGTAGTATCATGGTAGTTCACTCTCTCTTAAACTGCCTCCAAAGAACTTGTTGCATTTGTTGGAATATTCCATCCCAGGGAAACTCAGCCAGCTTAATTATTGCCCATGACCACTCTGCTGTGTCTATTTACTTGATAGTGTAGTGTGATTTACATTACCAAATGCTTTTTAAAAAAATGTAAAGCTGTTTTGCTGCATTTCCCAAATTTAGAAGTTTTGTTAGTCAGATTGATCTGTGCTGCCTTAAGAAGTCAGCACAAGCCTTAAGGAAAACTGCTTCGTAAACAAATATCATTTGTAAAAATTTAGTGTTCAAGTTGTGTGCTCAAATTCTGTTCAAAATAAGATAGGAAGGAGTGATGTGAGTGTATCTTTGGGTTCAGTTACAGATTCATATTTCAAAGCAGAATTTTATGTTCACATTGCCATAATCGAAAGTATATTGAGAAAGGAGCAGCTGCTTTTTACTTGGAGAAAAGTTCAGCTATTGTAGGAATTCTGTTTTCATACTATTTAGGCTATGGGTCACTTCTTGCTCTTTAACTTCTGTGGTTTTTGGGTTTTTTCCTTCCTAGCTTTTTGCATTAATTTTGATATGGAGTAAGAGTCTCTGCATTCAAGGTAGGAGGAAAGGATTGCAGAACCTTTATTTTGTGCCTCCAGCATTCTGAACAAATACGTGCATGGAGTTTACATCTGAAGTTGTATAAGTGAAATTCATAATAGATTAATTAGATTTTTTAGATTATTTTTAGATTATTTTAATAGATTAATTAATAGATAAATTAATTAATTCAACAGAAAACTTTTATGCATATTAATATTCTTCTGGTTAGCTATAAAGTCTGAATCTGAGTATCCCTGTGTCCTGTACCACACTGATGCATGTACAAGATGATCAATCTACCTGGCTACAGGCATCCTTTTCTATAAGAAAGAAAAGGCAACCTCAAACTTTCTATGTAAGAAAGCTAGGAAAACAGTTAATCCACTCACATGTGCAGAACTCAGCTTTGCGATACAGTTTATTTATTTATAAAGCATTACCTGTGCATAAATGCCTCTGCAAGATCATTTTTGTTTATAATAAAAAGGAAAAAAAAAAAGCAATAAAAGAATAATCGCTCTTCAGGGATGTATATCATAATCAATGGTTTGATGGTTTTGGTTTTCATCCTAAGTTACGCACCTCAACTCTCCATCGAGCACCGCACACCTTGTGCAGCTAAAGTCTTGGGCCTCCTGTTCACCCTCTCCTTTCATCATTGTATAAATAATGGTTGAATTTACTTACACAACCTTGAAATATCTATACAGTAGGCATCCAGTCTAAATCATTCATCTGATGTCCTCAGACAGAACGGAGGGACTGCCCTCTGAAAGAGTATGCATATTTCATTTGACTAAGTAAGTAACTAAGGCAACAAACTAGGCTCAGTCTAGGTATGTACAGTTTAGAGAGCTAAATTTGAGAGAGGTTGTGTTCAGAGACTTGTCACATAATTTTTAATGCAGTTTTCTTTAGCTGAACAACTATCATTCCACAGTAGAAAAAACCAAAAAATGCAGCTGGGTGTTGTGAGGAACAGATTCAGACTGTTTCAACTTGGCTGTCTAAAAACACTTAAATCCTTCTCACTTCCCACACCCCATAAGGGCCACTTCCATTAGCATCCTAATCCTTTTCCAAAGGCTTGGTTTATTGTAAAGAAAACATTTATTACCATTGCATTCGATCTAATCAGTTCTTCTGTTTTCAAAAGCATTATGATTTCGGTATAAGAATTTCAAGGCCCAGCAGATAATTTAAAGAAGACTGTGGAAATTTGGAAAAGAGAAGGCTAAAGAGAAAAAAAAATTACAAAGTTGCAAGAATTTTGGTAATTTTAATGTGAATAGCAAGAAAAAAGTATTAAGCAAAGCTACATGTCCTTCTGTCACCCCAGAATGTGTGGACTTAAATTGCCATGGACATGTAAGAGACTTGCTATGAAGTTTAATACTTGCAGGGTCAAAGTTCTTCAGAAAATCAATTCCCATCTCATAGAACAATCCTGGAGAAGCCAAGTCTTAAAATTTGGTTCAAAAATTTAAAATAGAAAATCATGGAAAAACTTTGCTTCTTCACCTCCATCGGTATCAAAGGATTTTCTGCCTTGCTGTTTATTTGTCAATGCCTGGTAACACAGAATAAATGAATCAGAGGGATATGGTGCCCTCAGAATGCCTGTCAATGAATCTGAGGAAATCATCTTCCTAATTACTTTTTCCAGCCAACTTCTGATTTCATTGACCTTCTCCAATAGTTCCTAAAGAATGTGATCATTATGAGAGTTTCCTTTCACTGAGAAGTTGATTGAGTTACAACTGAACAACAGTAACCATTAAAACGATGTGTATGGTAGAATTTTCAAAAAGTCCTTTATGTCCAAATAAAAAGATTTCCCCAGAGATACAAAGCAGCTAAACACAAAAACAAATTCGACAATGTAGGGCACACTCATGCAAAGCCATTTCTGACCTACCACAGACCTTGCTTGCCTTAATACACCAGAGAAATCTTAAACATACAGTTCTTTACACTAAGGTCACAGAAATTGTCATCAGAAAGTGTCAGGAGTGTTAAAATGACTTAAATTTTGAATGATAATTAAATGACCACAAGGCCAGACAACTGGGAAACCAAACATCCCCTGTTGTGAAGCTGCCCTTCTGCACTACAGCAGCATCACAGATATTATAGAAACTTGGAGCACGTTTCTCTGATCAGCTTAAATAGAAATTGTCACATTTCAGGTTTTCAGACATGATTAAGTTAATAGTCTTGCTGTGAATTATTATTTTTTTACAACAAAAGAAAGATCATCAAAACTATAGACTCATGGCTACAGCAGATGTATCGGGAGGACAAATCTGATTTGTTTTATGTCTGATGAACATTCTGAACATTTGAAAAAGGCATCTGTAAGGCCTTCATGCCCACTTTGCTGGCAAAGAAAGTGGAATCCAATGTAACACCCAGGTCAGGCTCAGAATGCAGCTTAAGTTTCAGTGATAAGCTTCTAGCAGCAAGCTATATCCCTGAGGATGTTTCTTTTCCTTTTTTTTTTTCCTCTTTCCTTAAAGCTTTATGACTCATCATCTTGCTTGATCCATTTCCTTTCTGAAAAGGTTTGCAACTGCAGGGCAGTGACTACCACTGACCTTGGCTTACCCTGTCTGTGCATCACTGTGTTCCTGCTGCTATCATAACTTATATTTAATTTCATAGTGCAATGCAGAACTGCATTATTTATATCTATATTCACAAAAATTAAAAAAATGGCATCAATGTATCAGAGATAATTTAAAATAAAAAAAGAGAATTACACAACTTTTTATCAGCCAGTCCATTGACATAACAGATCACATGGCAAATGATTTAACAGTTGCTCTATTCAGAGCTTTGATGTCTGTAGTTGAACATCACATACTGTAAGGCAATAGACGTCTAATCCAAATGCTATACATTTCTCTTTCAAGTACTTCATTATTGTGGTTTTTTAACTGTTACCAAGCCTTTACCATTGATAGTTTTAATGAATCATTTACACAGAAATACCTTGTTTGTCCATTCTCAGTTTATAGGGTATTAGCACATTTCTCTAAAAGACGTGCCCGTTGTTTGTTTACAAATATAATTCTTTTTTCACTTTTCCAACCTTCATTATTTAGCTCTGTGTACCAAACCAAGAGGACAAAAAAGCTGCTGCTATTACATGGAAACATGCACCTCCCTGAAGCACTTTTCAATTCTTAAGGAAGCTTTATGCTTAATAAGATATTAAGATTTACTGGCAACCACACAACGACATAAAAACAAAATGTTACAGGCTTGATAGTAATTCATGCAAAGCTCCATTGTGTATGTAAGTAGACCCCAAAGAATCTAGCTCCACACCCATTAGTAATGGTAAACATGCTATAACCATACATTTACTGCCTGCAAGATTCAACTGTGAAAGCATGCCTTTGCTGAAGACTTAACTTATAACCAGGTACACAAAAGAATTTCTGACCTGAACTCAGAGATCTTCAAGTCTGTGTTAGCTAAGCCAACAGGAGGCATGAGTTATAGTCCAGCCTTCAGTTTAACACTCCTCTTACAGTGGGGATACCCCCTAGTTAATTTCTAGTTTGATAATCCTTTGGGATTATCTTTATGTGATCATCTGCATATTCCTTTTTGGTGCTCTGGATGGCACAAATTACCAAATACAGTATTTTAAGGAGAAGCTAAAGAGTTAGAAATCACTGGATTTCTGGTATGCTCAGAGCACTGATGTGAAGGCTGAAGTCACAGAGGTTTGAATGTGACAAGTGGTAAAGGTGATTTCAGCCTACTTAGGGTACCTCCCTTTGTGACTAAAGGATTTTCCATTGCTCATTCACAGTCAGGAGTCAGATTAAGAGCTGTAACATTAGCTTGATATTTCATCCTTTTTTCTTTTTTTCTTTTTAAATCAATTACATTGTCACTAGGAATGTGTAAAAATATTCATGGTGTTCTTAGATACTCTTTTGGGATGAAAAGTCCCCCTAAGTACCTTGGGATGGCCCAAGAAGAAAATAAGCACAACAGTTAAAGAGTTCTATGAATCGTAACACATGATGGTAAGTCAATGACCACATAAATGTTTTAAAAATATTCTTAGAAAAACGAAAAAAATTCCAATCCACTCTTCAAAAAATCTAATCCTCTTCGAAGTTTTCACAAAAGAAGTCAAAAAAAAAAAAAAAGGTCAAGAAAAAATAAGTATCCAGTGTTCAGCTGGGAATTTTACCTCTCAAGAAGTAGACATGATTAATAACACTACTTGCATTTGGGTTTAAGTACATACAGTGTTTTTAATCTATTCAGGCAGACT
Source organism: Callaeas wilsoni (assembly GCA_013398955.1). Lineage (NCBI taxonomy): Eukaryota > Metazoa > Chordata > Aves > Passeriformes > Callaeidae > Callaeas > Callaeas wilsoni. Next base: position 38,609 of record VWPU01007987.1, on the reverse strand, counting down.
GGCATCCTGTTATTTGTGCCCATTTATACTGGCTAGAATTATGGTACTATTTCAGATTTAGATTCTGTGTGCAGGAATCTGTGAATAGCACACCTGCTGGTTTTTACCTTTTAAAATTTTGTCCAGATAATCCATAACTTTCTGGACAAACATATCTCAAAAAAGCTATGTTGTTACGTGGATGTCTGATCAATCATATCTGCCTTCACTACAAGAAGATGTAAGAGTGAAGGAAAAAAGTTTGCCATGAATTCTCTCTCTTTCTCTAAAAAAGCATTTTTTTCATCCTCCATCAGTTATAAGACTCCCCATTTCATAATGTAGCCTCAGATATTCTCACCGCATCCAAACAGAGGGGGTAGTAAGAAATTTCCAGCACCAGGAGTGTTGGAAAGCATGTATGAGATCTGTTGTACTTATTTACTGCTTAATTCCAATTCACAGTTTTTTCTTTTTTAAAACTTCCTACAGCAGTTTAATACAACATTTAAATGAATAAAGAGAAAAATTTGAATATTTTGATTACGCGAAAAGAATTCTAGGAACAGCAATGAAATTTCTTCCCCTTATTTGTCAGAATGTTTCCAATTACTCCTGATTAATTTCAGAGGAAAACTACTAAAAGTTCATGACTGACATAAGATCATAACTTTTATAAAGACAGATATTTAAAAAGGTCTAGATATCACGTTGTTAATTTTCTGCTGAAAAAGCTTTCAAGATTGTAATGTGATCACATTCAGACTGCAAAGTAACACTGCTCTCTGCTGGTTGTTATAAAATTAAATTGCTGTTTGGCAGTTGCATAAAAGCTCCTCTATGTATTTGCTTGATTCATCTTTGTTATGCTTTTATTTGAATTAGGAGAGATAAACAAATGCTTATTCAGCTATAGAGCAAAAATGTATCTGCCTATTTCTTTGATAAATTAGCATTTCTCAGATAAGGCAATCTCAGCAAAGTATCACATTTGCAGAATTTTACATGTGAAAATACCTCATCCTCTGACATAACCTGGATCTGTGTTCTCATCTCTAATAAGTTGTCTGATTCTTTCTCCAACTTGGCTTTCACATTTTTTTAATTGTCTGCTCATAACAAGCTTCTCATAAGGTAAACAGAGATGGCATGAGCCCAACTAAGCACTGCATTGACACACAGTTCTCCCAGAAGAATCGCAGAATCAGCAGCTTCCCCAAACAAAGAAATTTCCTGAGACCTCTGTTAGTGCACCTTAGGAAAGGAAAAGCAAGAGTCTTTATTCACTTTGCGGTGGGTAGTGTACACCGGATTCCAACTTTTCCAATTACATATCTTTGTGACAAATGGTGAGACTTCTTCCATGTTTGTGCAGTAATGGATGATGGTCCTTTTCAGTCATTTGCCTCCTCCTTCCTTGCCTCATCCAGAGGGCACTGAGAGGGCCCTGAGGTCAATAAGCAATTCATCAGTATCAGATCTGGGCATTAGAGTGTCATGATTTAGGCTCTTGAGACTTGCAATTTTAAGAAGGAATGGCTTTGAGAGGTGAACTTTTCTTGTTTTTCATACTTGTTTTTAGGGTCTACAACCACAAAGACCAGTAATGCAATTGTACATTGATTTGTGTTTCTATCATTGATTTATTTCTTTCTGGAAATGTATCAGAACTTATTTTATTACAATATGAGCAATCTTATGAATCATCAGAGTTGGTCAAGCTTGCACAATTTCCCAATCTAAGATTAGAGGATGTTGAAACTTGGCAAGGACTATGCCATGTGAAAAGAGCAGGAAAATTGTACCCTCGTAAGTGACAAACATAAAGCCCATTTGTTACTAGCTCTAAGTCCAGTCTGTGAGTGGATTCCACTTTCATTGTGAGAGGCACGGACGTTGTGTTTACTTGCCAGGTCTAAATTTTGCAAAGAACACCTAGATTCCCCTTAAGGGGGAAAATGCAATGCTGCTATACTAATGCAGCACTATTTGCCACAGAACTAAAACAAAAATCTTTATTTATCCTAAGAAATTAAAAATATTATTTTAATCTCTGACAAAAGAGCAAAAGATTCAGAAAACTGTTGGAGTTTTAGGAGTTCTCCTTTGGGTTCCCCCCCCCCCCCCTAAAGAATTTTCCCCATACGTGTAGCTAAGAGACAATAACAACTGGATGCTTAACATAGACAAAAGAAGTTTTCAGCTCAGGGGAGGGGTGCATCTGGCTACTCTCTCTTTACCTGAGGTTTCCCGTGTAGGGGAGAAATACCGCAAGATTTGTGACTGGGAAGATGGGGTTGGGTGCAGCCCTTAGCTCTCTCTCTCCGTCTCTCTTGGCTTTGGAGGAGGACGGTCGGAGCTGCTGATTGGGAAGGGAATTCGCTGCCACCGCCGTAGTCCAGCGCGGTCCTGCTTCTTCTGCCGTGGGGTGAGCCTCTGCTCGTGAGAGCAGTCACTGAACTGGGATCTTATTAACACCCAACTCACTAAGGGAGGGACTTTTCACCATCTGCCTGGGTGCATAAGATCCTGAAACCTGCCTCTCCCTGCCCTGCTTGGAGCCAGGCTGCTGCTGCCCTGCCCCCACTGCATATTTGGCGCTGCTCCGAGCTTTCACTACACTGTAGCCCTGTACTCCCTGCCTGCCGAGGCATCCTGGGGTTCCCGCTACAGCTCCGGGGTTCTCCTCCACCCCAGGATTTTTGCTCATCTCTGCCATTCCAGCTTGCCGCTCCCGAGAGTCCCTCTGGGGCACGGGGCTCGGCTGTCCCTGGGGTTTTGTGGGGCGAGCCCCTCTCCCGTCCCGTCCCGTCCCGTCCCGGTCACGCCGCCCCTCCTGCGCTCTCCCCGAGCTCGCGCCGGAGCGCCCCCTGCAGCCGCGGGGGAACCATCGCACCTGCCCTGCCCACCGGGAGCCACCAGCGCCCCTGCCGGCTGTGACCGGAACTGCACCAAAGGGGAAAGTGCCTGCAACCGAGACAGCAGTCACTGGGATCCTGCTTCTGTTTGTTGTTAATGCCAGAGTTGGTGTTGGTTTGCCTTGTTATACAGACTAGTAAAGAACTGTTATTCCTATCCTCATATCTTTGCCTGAGAACCGCTTAATTTCAAAATTATAATAATTCAGAGGGAAGGAGTTTACATTTTCCACGCCAAGGGAGGCTCCTGCCTTCCTTAGCAGACACCTGTCTTTCAAACCAAGACAAACACTAACAGTCCTTTCCTCCTAAAGCAATTTTACGTCTAAGCCAAAAAACATAACCAAGTCTAAAGTCTAAACCAAACTGAGAAATATTAATTGGTCTGCACTAAATTATGTACAGACAGTGAGATTTTCAACAACACAAAGGACAGTCAGATGCCTAATTCCATTTGTGCCTTTATAAATAATTACTACCAGCAATGAAAGTAAAGCTATGATAAATGATGAATATAATCCCAAGTCTTTCTGTCCTTTTAAGCATGTAAAAATTGTCATCTTCCATACGGGAGAATTCCTGAGAATGTAAAGCAAACAAGTAAGCAAAGAACCCAACAATCCCTCTTCCCCAGGGTCCTTAGGAAAGACAAGCAGTGACTTTTTAAAAACCCTTTCTCAAATCTTGTTTTTCCCAAAACTGAAAACAGAGCAACTGACAATGACTTTGAAACTGGCATATTGTGACTCAAGTTACTCTTTATACGAAACCTTGTAGTTCACTGACCTTGCCAGTTTATCACTCAGGATTTTTTGTTTGACACTGCCTTCTGGTCCTGAGCTAAATTTTGGTAGTAAGGTCTTTAGGATAGAAACTAATCTTAGTCCATGTGTACACAATCTCTAGAATGACTTATTCCATTCTTAGATTTAGGTTGCTATGTGGCGTTAAGACAGTTTAAACAATTTAGAGCTTTTAACTAGTCTCTAATAAACCAGGAAATTGTTTGGATCTGTATCCAATGTATTGGATTGCATCCAATGTATTGGATTGCATCCAACGTGGATTTCTTTCCTTTCTTTGAGTTTTTAATTAATATGCAATCTTGAGCATAGCCCAATTAAAGGAACATTTTCATATATCAAAGAGGAAAAAAAAGCTTTGGCATGCCAAATTCTTATTCAGTTTCTCAGGAAATTATCTTCTTTTCGTCAATGAATTTGGAACAATGGAGGTCTGAATTCTTTATATGTTTTAAAGAAAATGTAGGAAAGAGCTGGTAACACAAGCTGAAAGTAAGCAGGTCTAATTTTCATTAAAGGTTCAAGAATTTTCTTCCTCTTAATTTTCTCACCCACCTGTTTTTCTTTTGCCTTTTTCCTCCAGATCAATTCAGCTGTTAACATGTCTCAGAGGAAAAAATCTTGTACAAAAGTATGCTTCACCTTAGGAGATCAAAGCTTTTTTACAGCTCGTTTTTTTCAAGCCCCTTTTAATCTTAGTGGCATCAAGCTCATTAGAAACAACAACAAAAACAAGAAAAAAGAGAAATTTAAGCTACGATCAGTAAATTAAAAAGGAGCTTTGATATCTAGTAGAAATAAGCAATAGAAAAAATATCTGTGCTGTAAAATGTGACCTGGAGAACTCATTATGTAAGAAGGATGGAAATCCAATTTTTAGTATCTCACTTCATCAGTACAAAATAGTTACGGGGCAGATTCTATCTGTTAGAGGGGAAACAGTGTGGAAATCTGTAGTGTAAGGAACAAAGCAGCCGGACAGGGGTATAACCCTAAAAAAGGCATTTTAATGAACTATTTATGGAAGCGGAAAAAGCATTAGAGATTTGTCCAACTGCTACAATTATTACAAAAACCCAGCATATTAAAAATAGCATGCCACTAACTGTTGCAAAATAGCGTATCATACATGTCATGCTGGTCTCAAAAAGAATGTGTGAAGTGTATAAACAAATGCATAATCACCTTACTTCCCTTTCCAGTTAAATTTGGTTTACTTAAAATTTTCAGCATTTAGAAGTGAATCCACTGATTCGATCTTCCCTTCATGAGAAGAATGGGTTAATTTCCTTTTCCATTTTGGTTAAACTGTTGTCATGAGAACAAATCTGCCCTATATCTTTTTCAGTTTGTCTCATTGTCTCACAAAAGATTGAGAGTTTTGAATTTTAAAGCGCTGGAATATCTTTAATAGACATGAGTTTGCCGGGCACTTCAGCCTTCTAAATACTCTCTATTTTTTGCTACTTGTCCCATCTGATCTTTGTCACCAGCTGTGGGAGCTAGGCAACTGACATTCAGGTCTACAACTCTATTTCATTGGAAAAGGCAACGAGGACTGTCAGCTCATTCCTGTCTGGTGAAGGCTGCAGATGGAATGGACATTGTTGCCTGAGACTCATCCCAGCCAGGCCCAGGCACTGTTCCCATTCAGAAGAGCAGTGACATTAGCTGCCTTGATGGATGGATAGATGCAGTACTTAGTACTCAGACTTCACATTTTTGCTCCTTTGTTTGTTATGAAGAGGATATCTTGTAAAACTGTTAAGTGAAATATTGTTTCTGAATCAATTGAAAACTTCAAGGGGCCAAGTTTTCACTCTCAACACAATTTCTTGATTTATGATTCATCTCAGTATCCCATGGTAAGGTGTATTTCTGTTTACTAAAGAAACAACAGTTGTTAGCTTTTCAGCTGCAATTACTGCTATGTGAAGCATATTTTCCTCCTTCCAACATGAATTTTTAAAATCTTCTCCTGGAGCCTGTAGGCCTTTGCCATCTATTTCACAAGGTCTAAAAGATGACTGTTCTTTTGCATATCAAGGAGAATGTTTTATTCTACTGCCTACAGTTTCATTTCCAGTTAATTTCTGGATGCCTTTAAAGATGTTGCTTTTAGCCTGTAACATACTAAACATTTTAGAACTTTAATACTGTTTCCCTTACATGCAACTTTCAACAGCTAAAATTATCGGAATCTGTTGATGTACAGTGAAGACATTTCATTGCTCTTCACACTCCTGCCCTACTTGCTCAAACACACGATGTACACAGCAAAGCTTGAACAGGAGACAGCAGCCAGCTAAGTTTTCTCCATGAAAGGAATGCAATCTACACTTAATTTTTCTACTCTGATCATTAGAGTGCAGACATTTTGAACATCAGAGCAAATTTTAAAATCTGACATTTTTCTGTGCTCAGATAAGGGTAGCAAGGAAGAGTGGATGAGAAAGTGGAGTTAAACTGTTGCTACAGTAGCACCACCAAAACAGTCTTGTATAACTCAAAGAGGAAGTTTATTATATGTAAACACAATATGAGTCCAAGTGCTGAAATCCTAAATACAGTTATTATAACTACCTGATATCATTCTGAGAAAGATCAATTTTTGTTTGCGTTACAGAAGCATACTATATATCTTAATAGAATTTTAAGATCAGATCTGACACTTCTGGTTATATAATATGACCTAATACACGGTGTAAATAAGAGAAATTTGTTTATTTGGACTAAATCCTTCATTTTAAATCATTTAGTATTATAAATAAGTGTTAATGCCTGAGCAGCTCAAGTCTGTGTTTTTCTGGGCTTAGAACTGCTGAATTTAGAATTGCTGAATTTGCATTTAATGTATTCTATGGCTATACACCCTACAGCAATTACCAATGAAAAGCCACTGCGAAATCGCAATTCAGATACTGAATCTTCAGTGGCAAAAAAAAAAAAACCTGAATAAAAATACTTTAACAGTAATTTTACTTGGATAATGACTGCATAAAGTTAGAGTATAACTTTAAAAAAAGGTTTTCACTGAATTTTTGTTCCCCATAGAGGACTAATAATTAGAAAACAACTCACAAATTGTCATTCATAGGGAATTGCCCATTGACAATACAAAAAGAGAAGTTTCTGAAATCTTCTCTTTCTACATATTTATTTATCCTACCTTTGGTTTAAAGACAGAAAATTACTCAAAAACCATCAAAATGACACAGCTTTTTTAGATGGTTTTGGGGTGATATTATATGCAAAGATGGTAATTCATCACTACAACTTTTATCTGATTTAGCCCAAGCTTTGGAAGCTTGCATCTTAGATATGCATTAGCCTTGAAACGAATGTGCAAGTTATTTTTGTATAGTAAATGTCCTTCTTCCTTCCATGTTGCTATGGAAACCAGATGTTTGATAATTAAACTTGCGCAGTAAATAGTTGTGTGCTGTGATGTGAAAGAGCACTTAAGCTGCTGTACAGCCAAACAGTTGAGCTTCTTGTCTATTGAAAAATTGGGAGTAAATGGTGTGAAATAGCTGCCTCTGAAATTGACTTCAAAAAGCAACGACTTTGCTAGAGCATTTTAAATAACACTGGAAAATCTTTGCTGAATTTCGTGGCTATTCTGCAGGTCAGAAGCTATCATTGCATTCGTTTTTTCAATTCTATTTGCCTTTTATCTTCTACTCACAGATAAATGAACATGAACAACAAAAAAGGAAATGTAGATATTTTCTGTAGCTAAGAAGACAGTCATCAGGTTCAGCCAAAGCAATCAGGGACCTGCCCAATCAAGAGCTCAAAAAATATTTTTGACTTTTATTATATTTAATAATACAGGTTATGTGAAGCAAAATTCAGCCTAGTGAATTTTCCTTACTGCCTCCAATGAGTGATCTTTCATATATTTGAGGGCATGTGATTTCAGAGGGCTCAAAAGTCAGTAGCTAAGTAGAGTAGCGGTAGCTGAGAGAGTGGCAAAAGAGTGAGTTTTGATATGAAATGTGGAAGACTGCAGAGAAATTCCATTGTCCTGAATGAGCAGAACTGGTCAGTCTCTGTGGAGGGAGGACAAGCAGTATGCTCCTCCTGGGGGTCATGTGAGATAAGGCCCAGACAGGAAGAAAAAGAGGAACAGGTGGAGTATGTCTGACCATACATTTTCATGTCTAAAAAATCACAACTAATATAATGGGATAAGGACTGGAAATTTGTGCACCTAGTATCAGCAAGGAAAGAAGTTCCACACAGAGGAACAAGGAGACCATCTATAAGTTACAAGACTAATATAGATCTACAGCTCAACACAGAATCACAGAATCATAAAATGGTTTGGGTTGAAATGAAAGGGATGTTAGAGGTCACCTAGTTCCAACCCCTCTTGGGCTGGGACACCTTTCATTAGACCAGCTTGCTCAAAGTCCCATCCAACTTGGACTTGAACACTTCCAGGGATGGGGCTTTCACAACTTTTCTAGGCAACCTGTTCCAGTGCCTCATCACCCGTCATAAATATGACTTGTAACTATGAATTACTCAACCAGTGTAGTAAAATATTAAAATAACCTTTGATAATATCACTTTTGCATTGAAAACAAGTAAGAGTAAATGTGGTTTCAGCTGTTCACTGATCATTGAAATTCTAATAAATGTTTTTTTTTCTCTGACATTGTTCACCAAAATATTATTTTCCGGGAGTAATAGCGTTGCTTAATCCATACACTCACAAATATAATGATCACTCAAAGGATTTACCAACCTCCTTATAATAAAACTGTTTTTCGTTTTGAGTTTTATGCTTTAAATCACTTTTAAAAGTACACAACACAGTAACGTCATTGCACAATAAAAGTAGGCTATTTCAGATTTTATTGCTAGTTTAATTTGGTGTGCCTGAGAGCAATTCTGCTGTTGTCACACATGAAATGAAACTTGTACAGCAAGAAAACTTACTACTTGCTGAAATGCCCAATGTCAAGTAATCCTTAAATATGAAAATAGATTTACTCTACACAGTCAAATATTTTTCCTCCGTGCAGCAAAGGGGCATTGTTTGAAGGAAAAGATCTTCAAAACTATTGATACATCTTATGCTTTATATCTCTAACTTGCTCTGGCCTTCCTCCTGTCTCACACTTACTGCCTCACTTTCTTCTCATTCTTCTGTTAGAAGTATTTATTTTGTTTGGATTTTTAAACATTTTAAAGGTAAATGATAAAGATTATGTAAGAACATCGGAGAACTAAAGAATGTATAACATAAAATGTGAACTTTTAGAAGATATATATGGCCACTATCACTAACCACCATATACCTTGCCTCCACTCCAAAAAATCCCTTTTTGAGACAATTCAATTAACTTTTACATCAGGCAACTTCAGACTGCTCTGCGTAACATGTGACTAAGAACAGAAGGCATGGAGCATAACTGACTCTCTAGCTTCATTACGAATTTCTCAAGTATTCCTCCTTGTGTTGTTATTTACTTGAAAAGCACTAGAATTGCATAGAGAATGATAACTTTTAATACATGTGTGTTTCACATTAGGCACCATGCAGGTCATCAGAAAATATGAATCAAAGCCTGTGCACTCAAACTGGAAGGACTGTTTGAATTTCTTTGTGGGAATCCTACATATATTATTTCCCAAACTTCTAAAGCCTAAAATTCCTTTACTTATACCCACAGGTTTATTAGAATCAGTCCAGTTCCAAGACATGAGGTCATTTTTTCCATGGCAGAAGTACATATTTTCTAACCCCAAACAAACTTGTTCTCTCCAGCCTTGTCTCAAGGTTTAGCAAATAATTGTATTTCATTCAGAATACCCCTCTTTTCAAAATGACTTTTTTTTGGACAATATTTGAGGTTTTTTTGTTTAGGCACTGGATTGTCACAGTGTACAAGACAAGAGTGGTCCAAGTATAAGGCCATTTTCACCTGTAAACCTCTGAAAGCTTTCCCTATCACCAGACATGTTTGAAATAAATACAAGTCATTTCCTAAAGCTATCCTCAAAACAGAGTAAAACCTGAGAGTAAATAAAAGAGAAAACTGAGAAATGTGCTTTTTCAGAGAATACAGTATCAGATGGAACCTGACTGGTGACCTCACTAAACTTTAAAAGTCATGAAATGTAATCTCTGAACATAAAGTAGAATTGAATTCTTCACAAAGAAAGCAAATAGGGGAGGGAAAGCAGATCAATGAATCTCATCTACTCAATAAAGTATAAAGAAAAGAACGCACTGGCTGCTATTTAATGCTACAGCCATTAAGGAACAGCAATTATAGTGGCCTGCTTCTCCACACTCAATCACACAAATCTTACTACAGGAAAGACATTTATTCCCCTCCCTAACACCACCATACACTCTATCTAGAAAAAAAATAGGCTTCTCCTTTTCAACTGAAATTGTAAAACAAACACATAATAAAAAAAGTTCACAGGCACTTGTAGAATAACAATAGATCAATACCTTTGTGATGTTGTTTTCCACACAAAGTATTAGTGTTTTATGCAAGGACTGCCCACATGAAGCACATGTTGATTATGTTGGTTGCAGCTTGTGCAAGTCTAGCTGTGTATGAAAGGTGCCTAGGTGGAAAACCAGGTGGGAAGCCTGCAGGTCTCTCACAGAATACAGCATCTTCCTATGCTGGACGATTTCTGAGGAATGCCCTAGTTCTGTTTCTCGATCTTTGGCAAATTTGGCTTCCTGGACGGCTCTGGTCTCAACACTTGGCTGGCAGTGACAGAGAAGGAACCAAAAGCTTTCATGTGCCTTTTCAACCTCCATAAATTCTTTGTCCTAATACTTCTCTAATTCTCACCCTCTCTACTTGCAGACTCAGTCATATTATCCTATGGGATCAGGTGTCCATGCCCTACTTGGCTGTGTCTGAAAGATGAGTGACTCCAATGAGTGATTAGGTCTTGAGAGGCTTTCAGAAGTTCATGCATTTCTATGCGAAGCTGCATCCTTCATGCTTGTAACCTGTGCTTGGGACCAATTAAAGCAATTGCTTATTAAATTCAGCAGGTGACTGTTTCTGAGTTAATGTCTTCCTAGCATAGACACAGAACATCTTCAAAGATAGCTCCAACAATGGGATGACATGTAAAGGTGCAGAATTTCAAGAGTTGGGAACTGCTTCTGGTAAGAGAGAGAAAGATTCTCCAAGGTCCTTTGCAGCATGCTGCAAGCTGCAGAACATTTCAAAGGATCAATGGAAAGCATTGCTATTTAGCCATGTCCCAAAACAATCCAATGGGAAGCTTCCAGGAAATGCAAAGAAGAAAAACCCTGTCTTCTAATAACAAACTAATTGCTTGCATTTAACACAACTCAATAATAACAAAATACACATTGAAACAGTCTGATGGCTCCAACAAGTAGGAGGTGTCAGGCAGCAGCACCCCAGCAGTGCTGGGTGAGGGGAAGAGTGATAGAGCCAAGGACTTTATTTACTGGTATGGGTGTAGTCCCACAGAGCCCAAACAAGAGCCAAACAGCTTCAGAGACAGTTGCTAGGAGGTCCAGGACCAGGCATGAATACAGCTCATGGCATGAAGCTAATGCCTTTCCAGACCGCTCGCTGCTCCCCCTCACCTGCTCCCAGGTGAACCACCTCAGAGCTGGCCTCCATCCTAAGCAACCAGGCCCTTGGCGGAAAAAGAGTTGGTTCAATCAGGCCCCCTCACAGCAGGAAACACCAAGTGACTCCAAAAGTAGGTCAGAATTCCTATTTATTCCCTTCCAGGTAAGAAGTAAATATGTCCTAACAGCAGTGGATTGATCTGTTGAGCAGCCCAAGGTTGTGGACTTTTGAGCATTGTAAAGAAGGCTTAGGTGACAGTTTTGTCTCTAATTTACCAACCATGACTGCTGACTGCTATTTTAGGGTTTCAGGACCATGTATTTTTGAAGTAAGAAAAGTAAAACTGTATTTTTTTTCCGGTGACACTTGATGATATATATGTCTCTGCATTAAGAAGAAGCACTAACGACAAGTTCTACCTTCCTCCCAACATACAGGATCTCAATCATAAGAGCTCCAGAGCTCAGATACTCTCCCAGGCATGCAGATTCATCTTGTCTTTCTGTTTCTTTTGTGGCAAATCATATCTCGTCCCTGGTAACTAGGAATGCATGATCCAAACAAGGGAAAGGAAGAACTTACACAGGAGAAAGTCTGCTTGAGGGTTCTGGTGGTTATGCTCTTCTGGGGCAGCCAGGAGACTGGAAGGAGGCACCTGTATATCAGTCAGAATTCTGCCACTCTAAAATTTGTGTTTAGACAATAAACCTTTCAAAGAAGGTATTAACTTTTTATTATTGATCTCCATTTATGGCACTGGGATGTACTGCCACCTATATAAAATAACAGCTTATTTGTTACACTAAGTAGCAGAGAAATATTAGGCTTTTAATTCCAGAAGATTTTATTATATGCACTGTGAGCTAATAAATTAAAGCAGGATATGAACAGTTGACAATGCTACACTTTTCATTCATCTTTTACCTATACAAGACTAAAGTGATTAAAGCTTGGCATTTATTACAGTAGAATCAGAATGTTTCATGATATGAGTGGATTTTCCTGAATATGCACAGGAAAAAATAATAGTCTGAACAATGAATAAAGGAGAAAATACAGAAGAGAGATCAGCAGCCAATTTCTTTTCAAGTCCACTTTAGCCAATTCACACAATCTGTTTTGCTCAATTCCATTGCCAAAAATCAGTCAACCATCCTAAAAAAATCAATCAGAACCCAACTTTCAGTATTACAACTACAGAGTCAAAAATATGCACGATCCAAACAGCAGTCCATTATAACACCAAGTTCTGTGAGTTTTCAAGTATATTCTGGAGTGAGCTGAATGTTGTCATATACTTGCAACAAACTGTAAAGCAATATTGCAAAACACTAATAAGGAGCCTTCTGTTTAGCCAGCTTATTTGCTTATAAAATAAGCTGGTTAACTTGAGTACTACATCTCAGAAAACCTTGAATTCAGAAAACACAATTTCAAATAATCTGAGATAAAGCACAATGACTTAGATTATTTGTCAGTTCAGTTGTAACAGTTTGAAAAAGAATGCAATATTACTTTAAACATGAAGATAGTAGGAGACTAATGGTACTGTTCAATGCATGTCTCTGTCACCCCCATTGTTCAATAACCCAAGCAGCTGGAGAGAGAATAGAAGTAACACCAGATAGTTTTCTTGAGTCTTTCCACATTAAAGTGCCGATTTAATGATGAAAAATGTGTTCATGCATTCATACAAACAGCATCTGTATATACAGTTCTTGATACAGATCTATGCTCCCTATGATTACTTAGTTTTAATAGTTTACTGCTCCTTATGGTTCTGCTTTTCTTTCCATCTTAAACATGAAAATCGATGTAAAATACAACCTAATATACTGCCAACTGAAAATATTTCTAAAAACCTACTATTTACACTAGTTTTTACAAATTATTTTATAAACAGATGTAATATTTAATGAAAGATTCAGAGAGACTTTTTTACAGCCAACAAACTGAAAATTAATTCACCATGCTTAGTGCACTCCTAGTTTTATAACCTCATCCATTATTTTATTATTATTGTGCTAGGTAGTGACTTTTTATGATTATGCCACTTAAAGTATATAAATTTTCATTTATAATTGCAGGAGAGCATCAGAACAGCATGGTTTAGAATTGCAATTATTGTTGACCTTCTGGAAGGCGAACTGAAATTCTTGTATTTTGTTCAACAAGAGTGATAATATCATGCAAAATAAACACATTTTTGACAGTTTTTATTCTTTTTATTTATGGAGAAGTAAATTAAGGCTTGTATTTCATAAACAAGTCAAGCTCATGTGGCTAGCCTGTAGCATTTTGACAAAGCTGCATATGTTTCATGTTCTGACGAGACCATTCATATTGTGAAAAAGCATAACTGACTCAGAGGAGACATATTCTTATCAATATGATGATATTTTTTAAAGTGAATACCTTGCCGGTCATAAAATAACCTCTACTTGTTTCTTTTGTTTGTTTGTTTGTTTGTTTGTTTGTTTTCACTTCTTTGGAAGTAATCCTCAAACTATGACTGCTTTTATGAGTTTGCAAACACTTGTACAATAATGATCTAAATCTTTCAAGTGAATGTTCATATTGAACAATAAAAATACCCAAACAACATGTAAATATTTCTTTACTAGAAGGTGCTAAATCCTACAAAAATATAAGACTATTTATATGCAATTCAGAAGATATTAGCTGTCAAACAAAACTAGAAAAGAAAAATCAGAGCAGAGACTCAACTGTCCCAATGGCCTAATTGCGGCATTGGTCAAGGATGGATAGAGGGAAAAACACAAGAACAGCTTGTGCAATTCACAACTCACAGACTTCTTTGACCCTAATACTGGCATTTTTGATCTCTCATTTCTGGAGTTAAAGCAAGTTCCTCTCTTTATTTAGAGAGAAAAAAATAAATGAGATATAGGAGTAGTTTGTGCCAACATCTATAGCTCAATGACTTAACTTGAATTATCTGATAACTAGTCACTGAAATCTCAGAATGAATATCATGATTGTGTGGGCACAATCAAATTGATTTTATACAAGAGCATTTTCCACATAAATCAGACCTAACTGGTTAATTATATATTAAGAGCTTTGAACTATCTGTTTTCAATCAACAGCACAATTTTCCCTTCTTCCAAAATATACTTAACTAATGAATAAGAGACTTGTTGACTATATTAATATATTTATTGTTTAAAAGTTTAAGCATTGTTTCATTCTTTTCTTTATTTTTTTCAAACAACCTTTTCTTAATTCTATCATTAGATGATCGTCACTTATTTATTTAAAGAAAAACCATTAAAGCTGGGATGTGTTTTCCTAGATACTTGCAAAATTATTTTTTTTAACACTTAATAATGGCCTGTCATGGCATTAACTGTTAAAAAAAATATAATGCACTACAGACAACATTGTATGACCAATAGTCATATATTTTAAATATTTCTGTAATTTAGATAACACATAACGACAGAAGGATCAGCTATTTTCCAAGAAGACCTCTAACAGTTCATATTCAGCTTGTTTCTAAACCAAAAGGTACAAACCCAAAACAAATGTAATCATCAGAAATTTATCTGTTTGGAAAGAAGATTATTTAAGTTACAAAAACTTGCATTTACTCCACAATAAGATTATTTTCTATAGTTCATAGGTATTTATTAGTTTTCTGTTCAGAAGAATGTACCTAACTAAAGAACAAGCCTCATTTTATCAAAAGGAGCCATGTTAAAAAAACAGTGGTTCAGTTCAGAAGAATGGACCTAACTAAAGAACAACCTCATTTTATCAAAAGGAGCCATGTTAAGAAAACAATGGTTCAGTAGATTTCTGTTGGGTTAGTCTCTCTTTAGATCTCCCAGTCCATTATCTTATTCAGACAAATCGAAAACACAAGTTATATTCAAGTCAAGTTGCTTATTTATATAATTTTTGCTGGTGTACAAAGATTTGTATCGCATCAGTATTCCTTTGATCTGTCAGAGACTGGAGGCATAATGCCTTGGAAAATGCACCATCCCTGCAGTTTATCTGTGCAGTCTTATCCCAGCAGACCTGCACACATTTTGTATGTGTTCCTAATTAACCAGAAGCTACATAATTGGTGGAATTTTAAGCTCAATCTATGACACCCTTTTTCTTTGCAGTGTTTACTAACATGATTCATAATCACAGTTGTCTTCAACTTATCGCAAGTGATTATACATATATATATGCAAATATATACATATATGTTAACAGAATTAGAGATCACTGTGATAGTGATGCCTTAGGATTTTAGCTTTTATATTTTTATATATTTGTAATCCTGCAATTCTTTAGTGTATAACTCTGAGCTCCACAGAGAGTGTTAGCTACTGCTTTTCCCATTTTTGTCTGACACAACAATTCCGCTCTAGGCCTGAGAATCAAAGACACCTTACTGTCTCAGGCCCCCAGAAATGTAAACAAAAGTGAGTTGGGGGGGGGGAGCAAACTAACAAAATGGGACTGCACTGCCTGAAGCTGTAATTGGACAATTAACCTCTGATATGCAAATGGACAAAACTTGTATCTGTCCGAAAAACGTGTGACTGTGTCCACCTTGGGTGTAGTCTCTGTGAGACTCCTGCACTGCCCAAGGTGCGCCCTGTGAAGGCCTTTCAATAAATACCTACCCTTTATCCTTTCACTCTGTCCGGCCTCTGCTCCAGGTCAGCCTCCACAAGGCATCAGTAGCAGTGTTTAAAAGACTGAAATCTTTGGCCTGTTTCAAACTTGGAAACAATACTAAATTGACATTCTTTGGCTATACACATTGCTAACATTTATTTCTAATCCATTATTAATTATTTCTATATATATTCAAAGAAATAGTTTTAAACAAGGTTATCCTAAATTAACTGTGAGTAAACAATATGATGGAGCTGATTGTCCTGATGGCTATGATTCCTCAATGGCTTCAGTGTCCAGGATCAAGGTGGCTGGAGCTTAGAGGTCTGTGAAAAGAGATCATAGAACTGAGACAGGGGACTTCTTTCTTCTCTTTTCTTTGCTTGTGCTTGCCATTTTATGTTCTCTGTTAAAAAGAAAAAGAGAAATTCATATACCCGTGATATAGCTAAACCTACAATCACACCTCCAAAATAATTAAATTATATGTTCACAATTCATACTAGTCCACGTCTCTGTGATATAACAATTTTTGCATTGTTGCCTATTTTTTCTCCCTGAAAAGGGCTGGGACTGAAAGATTGTTGAAGGGAATTTAACAGTTCCCATCTATATGAGGATCTTATTTCATGGTTGGGAGTAACCCTTTGGAAACTGTGCTCAAAAAAAAAAGGGGGGGGGGATTTTTGAGGAGTTGATAAAAACAGAGATGAACAATTCATTGCATACAAGCTAAAATAACACACTGGGAAGTTTAAGTTACTTATAAAAAAAAAGACCACTCAAAAAAAAAGCCGAATCCCCAAACTTATAACACTAAAACCAAACCCTGCCAAAACCATTTTGAAGTCAATGAATTGTAAAAAATATTTTTTTTAAATTTTTTTTTTTTTTAGTCAGAAGAATGAATTAGCTAAAAATGATTCTGAATTTTTACTTACTTTATTGATCCTTAAACTTTTCAGGGAATTTATTTTGGTTGGACGAAATAAAAACTGAAACCAACAAGAAAGAGTCGGAAAGAAAAATGGAAGCTAAACTGAAATGATTGTGATTACCACCTAGGTATGAGACAGATATGTATTTATCACATCATATATAATGAATGTGCATCGTGTTGTGTGACTGAATTGTGAGTAGTACGTATGAATTAGATGCACATATTCATATACAATATGAACTATATATAACTTACATGCACATAAAAATATAAAAGGAGCTTCATGAAATTTCTGGCTAAGAATTATCCATGTGTGTTGTACTCCTATTTATAATACATCTGTTACACCAGTTTTTCATGGCCAGCTATGATTTTCCTCATGGATGAAAGGAAATGGCTTTTGAATTCAAGCATTCTTGCTACAAAATTCCAAATGCCACTAGCTGCTTTGTCAAAAGCTGTTATGTTTTCCTCAGAAATAACAATTCAGAGTCAGCTGTAAACCACTCTCACGCATCCTGGCATTTTGTCCCCCAGCAGCAAGAAAGCAGGGAGTCAATGGGAGGACCAGCAGAGGAAA
Source organism: Callaeas wilsoni (assembly GCA_013398955.1). Classification (NCBI taxonomy): domain Eukaryota; kingdom Metazoa; phylum Chordata; class Aves; order Passeriformes; family Callaeidae; genus Callaeas; species Callaeas wilsoni. The sequence continues at coordinate 21,144 of VWPU01007987.1, read as the reverse complement.
AAGCGTATTTAACACTGCCCTTTACTTATTTCAGCCACTTCCACTACAGCAGAAACAAGTGGACTTTGTAGATTGCTTCCTCTGTAAAAAAGCACTGGCCTTAATTGTGAGAGTTTTCTTTGCTTTAACTTTGCAGATTTCAACATCCTTAGTGGAAGGCAGAATCCCAAACTTGTTTTCCAGTCAAATTTCCTGTATAATTTTTCTTTTGAAATGTCACATATTGAGCAGGCTTTTTGAAAAAACTGAACAGAGACTGGATGACTTCAGAAATAAGAATACAGCCTGGGGAAGGTACATAAATCTGTAGCCTTGCTGTGCATAAAATTGCTTTGGTAGCTCTGCATCTGGAAAGATGGGAGGTTGGATCAGTGCAGTTTGAAGGAATGCCATCAGCTAAACAAGCTAATCCTGCACCTTAATTACCAAGTCATGCTGTTTTTCTCCAAGCAATCTTATCATGAACTTTTTAAATGGATATAAAAGTGGTGGTGAGTTTGCAAATACGACATTAAATGGAATGAAGTTTCCTTTTACCCTCAAGAAAACATAGGGGTGACTCTATGAATCATCCCTATGGGCCCACACAGGCCACCTTCTGCTTCAGTAAGATTCATAATGCCATAAATGTTTAATCCATATGTTTCCTTCATGATTCATCCCTGAGAAGCTCCATATGTCAGCACTGGTCAGACAAGGCTTTTGAAATGCACAAGCAGAGCTGGTGACTAGCAGACAAACGTACATCAGTTCCACAAGTTGTTATTTTCTGTTTACAGGCCCATTCAGTTGGGGAGAGAACTGCCGAAGAGATCATTGGTGACATTAAAATGGACAAGTTAAGGTTTATCTGAATCTACAATATGCCTGCCTTCCTGTGCTCCTGTTGCAAGGCTAAGTATGAGCTAGTCCTCTTCCTTCTAGGACTCCTTGGCTATGCTCAACCTGCAGGAATTAGGCTTGCACGCTGCATCCAGCCCAGCTTGCCCACCTGGATGTCTCACTAGGGATAATTCAGGCTGAGCAGGATCATTAGAATGCATCCTTCGAGTGGATGGTTAACAGACTGGGATTTTAAGGTTTACTGCAGTAGGTACACCTCCCTGCAAAGTAAAGTTCTATGATTCTGGTATTGCTAATCTTGAGTTGAGAGAAGGATCCAGTACATGGACTTTCTCACCACAGTGCCTGGTATAGTACAGTATTCCAGGCATTCTGCTCTGTGAGGCTCTTACAGAGAGCAAGGTAGGAAATCATTATTCTCAGTTTATAAGAAAAGCAATGAACCATGCAGAGAGCGTATGAAGCAGTTCACAGTTCCTTCTGGCTTTATTAGTCAGAAGTATCTATTTTCATAGAAACGTGAATAATTTCTATCCTGCATTTCCTACAAAGCCAAATTTTTAAGGCTGTATTGTGTCCAAGTGAAACAAAATACTTCTTAAGCTCGGGAAAATAGCACATGTATATACATCTACAGTATTTTCCTAAAGGAAATGAAGGCTTAATGTTGGGATCAAATAAAGTGCCCTTATCTTTATATATAGGTATGCAGGCACAGGCATAGGGGTCACAAAAACATGCACTAACTTAGGAGATACACAGGAGCCTTTTACTGGCACGTGGGACGGTAAGCTAAATCTGGATCAAGTACCAACTACAGACAACTGACTAAAGAAAACGTGAGTCTTGATTCAGGTCTTGCTGTAGCAAAAGCAAGATTTTTTTGCACCTGATAGAGTGAAAGCATATACAGTGTGAAAATTCAGCTGACTCTCATGAATATTCATTAGTATTAATATATGAAAGAAATCTGACCTATGTATATACAGGACTTTTCTCACTTGTACTAAAATTCCCTGAAGAGGAAATCTCACCTACTGGGTGCATGAGTGAGGAAAACAAGCATCAAATCACATTCTTATTCGTATTCATAAAGCCATCATATAATTTCTGTATTTTACAACAGGTAAAATTCCTGTATTTTACAGCTGTTTTTCACTCCTTATCCTCACCTATATTTATAGTAGTTTTTGACTTACAATGAACTCTAATTGAACTACTGCTAAAAAGTTTGGATGAAGATTTACAGCATAGTTTGTACCAACTGAATGTATTTGTGCAAGTTAGGAAGTTTTACTTAGAGTTCTGTTTTAATAGAATAAATTATTTTCATTCAAATTTATTGCATTAGAACAGAGAAATATTAGCTCCTTGAGCAATTTTATGATTAAAAGAAACTGTTCACTCATCAAGCACATACATTCTTTTCCTAAAAACCTTATATTGAAGGCTCCTTTCATCTACATACCAACATTTAAAGTGGAAGAAAATTTTTTGCATATCACTTAAGATTAGAATAAAAATACTTTATGGTTGAATAGACTGACAAATATTTTGCTGATTGACTAATTTTATAGCTAGTGGAATATATTGATTGAATTATTCAAGAGATAACATGAACTTTTGTTCAATGATTGGAGAATTTATTTTAAGTCAGTGTTCAATCAAGACTTAAAAATAAGAAGGGAAGAAGAGAGGCATTTCATACATTCAGTCATGCCTGTTACAAAGTTGTTTTGTCATTCTTCTACTACAAAAAGTCTTGGAAACCCTTCTTATGTGATTTGAAGCATGGGTTATCTTTTGCAAGCAACTAGATAAATAAATGAACATACACATTGCAATACATAGTTCTAAGGAAAAATTATGGATGCTGATGAAGAAATTTTTTTTTAGATCATCTTACATCTCCTTTTTTTTTCCTTATTAAAAAAATCACACATAATCCACAGTGAGTAAGGAAGATAATACTTCTGAGACTTGTCCATGTTAGATGTTATAGCTTCCAGAACAGTCTGAATGGCAAATGCAATTGAAGATATACTTAAATGGGAGAACCCAATTCAGTTGCATATTTTGGCTTCTAAATGAAACACTGCAAAGTGTATTGGCAGTTTTTTCACAGTATCACCCATTATGGAAAAGTTCTGGTTTTATACTAATGAATAATTTCAATACTATTCATCCTATGTTACCTTGCTTGTATGGGATGCAATATCCTCATATTCCATTTCCAAGTGAGAAAAGTGTACAGAGAGAAAAATGAAAGAGAAAATAAAATTACGGTAACCGCAGGCAGAAACCCAGAGAGTCTCTAAGCAAGCGTCTCTATATATGCTTCTCTTCAAGTGATCTATCTAATTCCTTTAATTTCACTATTACTGATTGAATTATTTCCAGAAAAAATTATATACTTCTGGGATATGTGAGGACAGAATGTTGTTAAAGTAACCTTATTTCCTTCAAAGGACAACTCAGGATGAAGCTGTGTTCAAGGGCAGGCTGATCATTTATTCATATATAATGAATTCTAGTTAAGACGTTGGCTTCAGTGAACATGACAGAAAAAGGCAAAAAGTCAAAGCACAAAAGTTAAATTTTGATACAAAGAAGGATGATAGCAAACATTTATTCTTAAACTGTGTTTTATTTCTAAGTTTTCTACCACTTCTAAATTTTAACTTTAAAAAAATACTATTTAATTTGGAAAATATTGTGTTTTAAGCATTAAATAGTAATGCACCAAAAGTTCTTTCTTGGTATGCTCTTAAATTCTTTCTTGGCATTTTATTGCAAAAAAAAGTCTCCTAAATTACATTACCTTATCGTGTCACAGGAAATATTACTCAACAGCTGGATTTATAGAAGGCAATAGAATTGTTTTATGCCTAAATTTAGATAATTTGTGCATACTTTGCATTGTCTCATTGAGACCAGGTAGACTTGTGGGATTCTGTTTAAAGATTAATCTAGAAGAGATTAAAGGAACCACCATGGAGTTGTATTAAGTGTTTCAAGAAACCCCCAATGTCATTAAAATACATAGCAGAAGGATAAGGCTGATGTTCTAGAAGAAATTGCGAAATGTCTGTGTTTTGTTTGGCAAGTTTTGACATATCAACTGCTGTCATTGTCAACTGAGACCTCAACTGAGGTCTTCATCTTTTCAAGATAATAAAAATACAACAGTTACAGTGTTATGTAATATGCATGGGTGAAAAATTAGAAGATAAAATTATTTGCCCATTCTGTTCAACAATGTAGAGCTGGATTTTCTCAAAGTATAATGGTATAAGAGTAGCTATCAGTTCTACTTCAGTGGAACTTTACCACTTCCCTCATTTAGGCAGAGTTTCAACTATTCAAGCATGAAGCTATTTAAGGCCCATCAAAAAGCAACAACCCAGAAGTCCTCCATGAAACCTCAGCTTAACATATCCAAAATTTTATCTAGCATTTTATGTAAAATAATTTGAAATTTACAAAATCCAAAGTAAGAAAAAAACCCCAACCAACAAAAAACCCCACTGATGTTACTGTGTGAAGACTGTATATAAAAGAATATATCTTAAGCAATAATCAGAAAGTCAACTTGCCAGTTGTCTGCCTGTAAAACACTTTTGTCAGGTTCATCACCAATAATGCAACATGGGAACTGCAGTCACTCTACAAGAGAGGAGAAGCTAAGGAAATAGCTGGAAATAGCTCATTTGATCATTAGATATCTACAAACATATGTGCTTGTCAACACATGTTGTTTCATATACAGTGTCAACTAGTCAACTAATAAAAGGAAAAAGAAATTCAGATTTCAAACAGGAACTATGAGTTAAGACACAGAAGTATTAAGCCTATGTTCTTCTGTCACTTCTGTAACGCTTTGTTGAGACACTGAGATTCCTACCAGCAGGTCCCATTGGATCCATCATGTTCTGTTACAAGGGAGCCTGAGCAGAGTGCAGGCACTATCTCTCACAGCACAGGCTGTTGGTGTTGTCTCCTGCTCCCATGCAGTGAGCTGAAATCTTACGATTGTTCAGCTTTACTGTATTGCCCATGGTTCTCCTTGGCATCTTGAGAGAGCCCAGGCTTTCACTTGTCCACTTCATCACTTTGCAATGAACAAAATGAGTCTGGATGCGTAGGCTCCGCAACACATTTGTTAATAGAATATTACTCTTTATGTGAAACATAAAACCTGTTCAGTTAGAACATTAGGGAAATAAACTTTAGCTCATGTTGAGGGTTTGGCTCCATTCATTTTTGGATGCAAACTTTCTCTCAGCTTGTGAAGTGTTTTCCTTTATCATGAACAAAGGTAATATTACTCAATACTTAGAGTAAAACCCTCCTGTATTATAATATTATTTGTAGTCAGGCCCAGACCAGTTTACTTGGGCATTCAGAGACTCCTGGAAATAGTTTCCCTACTGATAAGCTTCCTTTTGTCCTCAATGCCTGTATGTGAATAAAAGCCCATTTTCATTTAATGACACACCAAGACACATCTTGAGATTACTCCTACCCTGAGAAATAATGTACCCAACTGGATTAAGAAGCAAATATTTTTAAGGGAGATCAAAGTTAAAACAGAGAGATAAGGCATGCACAGTGTGTCACTGGGAATTCAAAAATTGTATGGACAAAATCACTACAGTCCATAATAGATGCAGTGATTTAGGAAGCGTCTCTCACTTCTTAGGATTATTTATTGTGAAAAAAAAGACTAAATCTGAGGTCAGGCAAAGCCATTTTGTAAAGTGCATGGAGATATTTTAATAAAAGTGGTGGCAAAATAGAGGACTTAGAGCCAAATGAAGGAGGAATAAAGTAGAACAGGTCTTTGAACCAAAAGATAATACGGTAATTTTCTACAGTTTTTAAGGTGTGAGGGGTCCAGATCTTCTCCATTGGAATTTATCTATGCTCACCATTTCCTCAGACATATCTGATAAAATTTGGCTAAAATTAGACCTCATTCGTGGAGTTTATCTATTATTTTTCCAACAAAATTAGAAGCTTTAAAAAATTACAGAAGACCTAAAGTTTCAAATAAATATTGCAACCATAGTGGTTGCAATAAAAGATAATTTCTTCATGTGTGTAATAAAACTGCTCCACTTATGTCCTAATTTTTATTTTTTCCATTGCTACAGTCAGTAAAGGAATGAATAACAAAACAGGGAAACAAAATTGAAAAAATGGGACATTTCTCACTTTCTTGTTTTATTTACCAACGGCTAGTGAAAAAAAATGCAAGAAATGGACAAAATAGTTTAAAGCCATTACCAATTACTTCTATATTAATATGCTGGCACACTGCAATCCTGTTTATCTGGGCTATGTGGCCTCCTGGGCATTACTGTGGTTGGTTCTGTCAACACAACATACTTCAACATATATACATACTTGAAATTAAATTATTTTTCATATTTACCCACTGCACTTTTTTTTTTTTTTTTAAATTTTCAATGTCTCAATATGTTAGGCTGGCTGCACTGTTGTGTTCTCTGGGAACTTGAAGATTTGTGTGGTAATCAGGAGGCTCATGTGCAAACATGAGGATTTCCATAACCTTGTGATTCAAAACTACGGAAATGTTCTTTTTGAAACTCGGAATAACTAAGAGGATTTGTGAAAATGCTCTATTTAGTTGTTACTTTCTGAAAAAGCTAATCATTAAAATATACAGTTTTCTGTACTGGAGTCTTATTTACCATTTTGATCACCTGTGTCTAAGCCAGCATCAAACAAACACTTTTGCCAAAAAATCCACCAAAGAAAAAGCAACTGAAGTAGCAGAAAATAGGGATCTGTGTCAAACTGACTCAAACAAAATGAATTTAGCTTTGTAAAATAAAAACTTATATACTGAGGAACAGATTTCATAACTGGCAGAATTAAGACTGAACCATAAAAATAGCACATGTACAGCATGTGTACAATTTGACACAAACTGTCAATGCAATTTTGCTGCAAAAAGTGACAGCATGACCTGTGCCTGTCTAAAGAAGAGGATGATGGTTATTTGTATGTGATGTAAGTGAGACATATCAGAATAATACTGTTCTGTATCCACACTGTGTAAAAAAAGATGGAAAGACTGGAGAGAAGACAGAAGAGAGTAACAAATATTACTTTCGGGGTAGAAAATGCATTTCTGCAGATGACACCTACAGCTCACCCCACTTATCTTATCAAAAAAGATATTAAGAGGTGTGTTGACTGCAACATATAACTGCATCAGAGATCAGGTACTAAAAGTATTAGATACTGTTCAGTCTAATAGAAGAAGGGCATGACAAGAATGAGTGTTTAGAAGCTGATGGACAATTCAAATGGCAAATGTCACACAAAATGCTAAGAAGTTACTTGGCCAGCTATCAAAACAAAGTGTCACTGATAGCAGAGTTCCGAATTTTACTAATCTTTATGTCTTCCAGCCAAAACAGGATGCCTTCATGGAATGATTGACTCAGCCAAACAAAAGTTGTTCGGCTTGGTACAGCAAAACCAGCAGAAATGTAAACACAAATAATACTTTTTGGTTTTAAGTTCTTAAAAATCTTTGGGATACCCCCTAAAAGTCCTGGGGATTCATTCTCTGAGTTTCTCTATAGCTAGCAATTTTAAAGTCTTATTGTGATCTGGTACTATAAGTCTTCTTATAAATCTTCTGTAGATTCTCCTACTTTTAATTGTACTCTGAAGTTTATAGGAGTTTAGAAAATATTATGAATATTCTGTTCTGTTGACATAGAACTGAATGGAAAACAGTTTGTGTTCCACTGAGCATATGGACACACTCCAACAGCTTAAAAACCCCAAACCTAAACACTGAAAGGCTGTAAAAAACACTGCAAAAACAGATGCATGTCAGTTCAGTGATTTTGAAGTTGTCTTTGTGTAATGATTATTCCAAAGTAATTCTGTTCTGAAAGAACAGATTCTTTTATTTAGAGAATAAAAAACTACTTTGTTTTGCTAGTATGAAAATAAAGCATGGACAAGATGCAACATATTTCACAACCAGTAACATGCACATAGTTTTAAATCTAGTCTTTTAATGTCATAACCGCCCCCCCCAAAACAATAGTGACCTTTCCTCTCTGAATTTTGAGTGAGTTCAGCATGTTACTGTAGGATGTGCCAATCTTAATGAAAATACTACATTTGACATAATTTTTTTTCTATTTCTCTGCTTTGTTGTTTTTGCAAAGCTGTTAACAACAGATATCAATGTCTTTGATTGAATTTAAGGGAGTTGTTTGGGCTAATCGCAGTGACCTTAAAATGAATTTTGCTCAAGCACAATAAAACCAGAAAAAATACTTGATTCTTCAGATATTGTATTTTTCCCTCATTAAAAGCACTCTCACCTACCACTGGTGTGAGAGAACATCTCAAAAAGTGTTAAAGGTGATTGAATCTATAATCCCTAGAGTATTAGCCTGATGCAATTACTTCTATTGTTCAAATAAGATTATGACCACCTTAAATCTTCATTTCCAGATATTATCTGACATGTTCTACTTGCAAACAGAAAAGCCTTTTGGACAGAGCTACTGTGAAGGTTTGGGAACCTGCCAAATTTAATTAATTTAATATATATTTTAAAACAATATTTTGAATCAAACTATAATCAGTAATAGTCTAATCTAGTGCACATGAAATGAAAATAATTCAAGTTTTCCTAATAGTTTCATTGAAATTTAGGATCAACCTCTTCACATGAACATTGTCCACAACCACACAATATGGAAACATAAGAACCCATAATAAATGCTAGGCTAGCACAATCTATTACTTTTATTGTTGGTGATTGCTTCCACTTATATCACATCAATAAAATCTCTTGAGAACCACGAGGATCTGCAAATTGTCTCTGTCCAGAACACGAAGACTCTACAAAAAATCCCTTCTCGTGGTTCAAGGAAGTCCGTCAAATTATATCCTTGACTGCTCACAGCTTCTCAAGGTTGTTAAAAATTTGGTATTTAAGGAACACATGACCACCTAAATAAAATTCAGCACCTATTTTGTTAAGGGGGAAAATTCAACAAGGAAATACGCTTCCATAGATCATCTGAAAAAAGGGAGGAAGAAGCCATGAGAAGACAAAATTTGCTGGTGATAGTTATTCAAGGTAATAAAAAAAAGGGCAACTGAACTGCAGAAGAAATAAAGTGATAATAAAATGGCAGATGAAATCAGTGTTGGTAAATGCACAGTGATGCACATGAGGAAAAACAATCTCAATTTTACATACAAGGTGATGAGCTCTGAGATTACTTTTGCCACATAGGAATGAGATCTTTAGAACTGACCTGTAATGAACAGTTCGGTGAAAATGTCAGCTCAATACTCAGGAGCAGTAAAAAAGAAAATAGACATTTAAAAAATGAAAAGAAAAACAAAAAAGCAAATATTATGATGTTGTATGATATTGTGTAAAGCTGTCCTGGGTATTCTTCACAATTTCTACTACCCTCGCAACCATCTCAAAAAGGCAGCAGGAAAAAGTTAGAGAGACAATCACAGACAGTTATAAAGGTTATTCAAATTGTGGAAAGAAAAGGCTAGTAAGGGGTAAAATACTTCCCTGTAAAGTCATATGTTACACTGAGAAAAATAAAAAAAAGGAAAGACTAGTCCAATAAAGCCTAGGGAGGTCAAAGTAATGTAGCTAAAAAATGAGTCACCAAACAAAATAGAAATTCTTCATAGCTCTTCATAGCTAGTCTGTGGAATTCTGACACAAGGGGATGTGCACAACAAACCTTTAACAGAGGTTTGAAAAGAGGTGGGATAAGTTTATCAAATCTATTAAGGAATAGTAATCAAAGGTAGAATCTCTTGTGCAGGTAGTCCTTTAAATACTGTTTTGCTGAGGATTGGGAGACTAATAGAACCCATATGAGCATTTTATCTGCTGCTGCTGGCACCTGAAGCAATGACATAGTTGAAAAACTGAAAAAAAAAGAGGAATAAAAAAATGTTTCAGATGCAAATGAATTTGGCGCAGTAAAAGATATCTGTTTTTTCTGTCTTTTCTTCATTGATGCTTACAGGCAGCTAAGCCCTGCACAGCCACTAGCTCACTCCCACTGCAGTGGAATGGGGGAGGGGAAGGGGGGGTGTGGTCAGTTCATCACGCCTTGTCTCTGCAGCTCCTTCCTGCTCAGGGGAGGACTTCTCACACTCTTCCCCTGCTCCAACATGGGGTCCCTCCTATAGGAGGTAGTCCTCCATGAGCTTCTCCACTGAGTCCTTTCCACTAACTGAAGTCCTTCACAAAGTGCTCCAGTGTGAGTCGCTTCCACAGCATGCAGTCCTTCAGGGAGAGGCTGCTCCAGGGTGGGTCACTCATGGGGTCACAAGTCCTGAAGCAAACCTGCTCCAGTGTGGGCTCTCTCCATGGGCCCACAGGTGTGGCCAGGAGCCTGCTCCAGGGCAGGCTTCCCATGGGGTTACAGTCTCCTTCAGACATCCACCTGCTCTAAAGTGGAGTTGTCCTGGGGCTGCAAAAGGATCTCTGCTCCAGTGTGGGGTCCTCCATGGGCTGCCAGGAAACAGCTGCATCACCGTGGTCTGCACCATGGGGTGCAGGAGAATCTGAGCTCCAGAGCCTGGAGCACCTCCTTTCCCTCCTTCTTCATGGTCTTTGATGTCTTCAGGGCTGTTTCTCTGACATACTCTCACTCCTGTTTCGAGCAGCAGTTGCACAGGGTTCACTGTCCCCTGTTTCACTCTGTTACCCCAGAGGCGCTACCATCGCTGCTGGTGGGCTCGGCTTTGGCCAGTGGCGGGTCCGTCCTGCAGCTGGCTGGCATTGCCTCTGTCAGACATGGGGAAAGCTGCTGGCAGCTTCTCATAGCAGCTCTCCCTGTAGCCCCCCACTACCAAAACATGGCCACGGAAACACAATAGACCATAGACCATACAACTAATCCCCACAGGAATGAAGTTTGGAGCACTGTGCTGTGTACCTCTCACCTGCCCAACCTACATCATCACATGGATGATAGCCCATCCCTGTAATGAAATCTGTTTCCTTGATATTCTGCTATGCATGTGTATTTGCTGTTCTTTAGGGTTCAAACTCATCGAGATAAGCAGTGTATTCCTATGTTTATATTTGCCCTGAATTTGACAAGAGACATGGTTCAATAACACAGCAAATGAAGCCTTAAGTCTTCTAGTTCTAGGTCACAAATTCTTCATCCTATGGCTTGAATGACTTGGTTTGCATCAGTTTGCATCAGATCCCTCCTCCCAGGTGCTTCAGACGTTAAAAATTATTGAAAGTTTAACTTTTTTCTGTCATGCTTCATGTTGGATTAGATATGGCCTTTGCCACTGTAACTTCATGTCAGATCAGATACCATTTCCTCTCTCATCCTTGACATGAAGCCTTCATGAGCTCCTATCCAATTCTTGTGTTGATTTGACATTTGTTTGACTGTGGGTCCCTTTGGGAGCTTTGATAGTGTGTGCAACACATCAGCAGTGATGAAGCTGTGGCCCTATGGTGGTGTCCCTGCTGCATCCCATTTTCTGAGAAATTTAAAGTGAATTAGATACCCAGCTCAAATTAAATTTCAGTTGGTATTATTTCTTTTGCCACTGAAAAAAATTATCTTCTGGTCTCTTAAATGTTTGAATCATCAGCACAAGTATAGAAATAATACCGCAAATCATAGATCAAGTAAAACGTAAATAACCACAGCAAAACTTCTAAATACTCAGGGAGTTGCAAGTTGTTGGTGCAGATAAGTGAGAAGATATTTACAAAATAAATACATACTAGCTATAGTAATTTGCTAGTCATTTTGCTCTCAGGAACCATCATTTACTATTTATTAAATACGTATGCCAGAGTACAATTTTACTTTTTTTTAGTCAGGCACATAGGTCTATAATGCACAAAATCAGAATCTTGAAGACTGCTGAAGATGACACTGATACCTTGTTTTAGTGATACTGCATTTAACAAATTTGTGACAAAGTTAGCATCCCCACCCAGAGTGTCTTTGCTGAATGCCTATTCGTAGTATTTGCATTGCCCAATTTCCATGCTAGAGAACAAAGGTGGTATTTTATTTTCAGTATCAGTCAATCTTATTTATTCATCTTTATTTCCTGGGTTATCTAATGGAAGTTTGAAGGCAGCAAGAAAATCAAAGCTAGATAGGATAAGTGTAGGATTTAATATAGTAGAGGAAATATATGAAGACCATCAATACCAAGATGAGAGGAAAAGTAAACCCTGTGTTGGTGGCACTGAAGCCCAAAGAAAGATTCATGGGCAAATAAAAGTATGCAACTGGAATTTTATTTAGAGTGTATTTTAAGAGTGGTGTTCAGAAAGCTTTACCTGGAGATATCTGTTTTTCTGTTGTAAAAATTCAAAAGAATTTTCCTGAAGGAAGACACCTAAACCAGACCAGGAATGCTTAACTATTGCAGGCAGACCTACGTGCCTATATCGATTAATCTTGACCACTTTTCCTGACAGGTCATTACTCACACTTTTGATTATTTCGCCATGTGTCAGCTCTACCTAACTACCCTGCAGCCTACAGGGACTTAGCCAGAGTCCTCCTGCAGGCTGACAAAGGAAGGAGCTGCCAAGCCATGGCAGCTTCCCAAGGACACCAGGAGCTGCTGATGCTCTGCCTCAGCATCACTCCTGCTCTCTCCACAGAGCTCTGCCTCTTGGATGTTTATGGTTGTCTCTTTGCAGAAACACCATCTTTCCGCACTGTTGGAAAATAAATGAATGAATTTCTAAGAAGCTGCTGAAATCTGAACAGCTACTGCTCCACCTCTCCTCACCCAGACATCACCTGAGCAGAATATCAAATTGTACCTAGCCAGAATATAAGGCTTAAATAAGTTAGGTGTTAGTTAAGACTCTAAGGAACATTTCTCCAGTTTTTAATTCTTCATCTGCGTTAAAATTTTCAATGGCCTTAAAAACCTTAGCCAGATGGAAAAAAATAAAATTATACACTGGTCCAGGCATTTCTTAACAAAATCAAATATGATTAAATGATGGCATTTTCTTCAACTTGATGATTGAAAAAAACCTATGGCTAGTGGAGCCAGCTGATGGGCAAGGAAGGGCTTCCACGTGAGAACTTGAGACACTTTCTTGTCATTTTTACATTGTCCTAGCTCATATTGCAGCACAGAAAAGGATTTAGTATTTAGCAAGAGTAGGAATGAGGCAGCCTCACATGTTGAGTTTGTCACCTGAGGTTGTTGGCAAGCATAAACCAATGCTGACTCATCCCCGAGTTCTAACAGATACAAGGATCCTAGGAAGCTCTCAGTAACCTTTCCAGTGATCCTTGGCAGTGGTGCTGTGCACATCTTGGAACAGACTAGGGCTGTATTTCTAATTTGGACACAAGTAAAAATATGTCTATCTTGAAAAAATACCAAGTTTAAATATATAGTTTGTCAGAATAAAAAGGGAAGATGTTTCATTTGCTTAATTCTAAATACCAACACTAGCTACAGAAATTTCATTTTCATAAAGCCACATTTTATAATTGTATAATTCTTGTAAATAATATCAAACAAACTTTGTGACAAACAAACTCCTAAAGACACCACAAAGGAAGGGGGGAAAATGAGGAGGGGGAAAAACCACACACAATGGAGTTTATCAGAGGAGTGAGGTTTGAAACACTCAAGCCACTGTGAGGGAGGATTAAAATGAAGCTGTCTCTGGGCAAGTTGCCGAAAAATGCAACTGTTTATGGATAGTTGGATACCTAACAAAAGAGTGAAAAGACCTGTGATTAATCAAGGTTTCCTAATGTCAAAACCAGATTCAGACAGAGACTTTCAAACAATGTTAAAAGGAACTAGATGCTGAACCTTTAGAGGCATTCAGGCTTCTTTGAAAATCCAAATCATGGTGTGTACTGAGAGACTTGAAAGGAGAGTTAACGATGAAATACGTAGAGATTAAAACAAAAAGTAACTTTCAAAACTTTGAATGTTCCCTTGACACTGAAAGCAAGCTGTAGGTAGGCTAAAACCACTCATTACCATAATCAAGTCTTGCCAGTATTGTCAGAAACTAAAAGAAAATAACTAACACACACATCTCTCGCCAAGGAATAGTGTGACTGGAGGTGATTTTTTAGTGATTTGAGATAATGACTGACAAATCCATTTGGCCAAAAAAAGCATAAAGGCAGAAAACAACCTTCAACTGGAAAAAGAGTCTTCCTCTTCTGAGGCTTTTCAATGGCGTAATAAGATTAAAGAGTGAAATAACAGGTGCATAAACCTCTAATTTATTTTTTTAAATTGGTAATAGTTTCATTTGACATGTATGTAATCCTGAAACTTTCATCAGGCATGAAGAAAAGCTGAAACTAAAAGATTTCTTAGATTTATAGATGAGAAAAAAATCATTGAATAGGGCACAATATATGATATGGAAGTGTAAAGGTTATTGAATCCACTTCTATAAAGAATAACATTAATCTTCAATATAACACCTTTGAAACTAACTGAGATATTGTTTCTAACATGGAGACTGCTATATTATATAAAAATATTGTTAGGTTAAATATTACAAGAGCACTCTATACTAAATCTTACCATTTGTTTTTGTCTCAGACAGTAACATTATTTTTCTAAAATAAATTGCATGGATTTCAAGTCCTAGGGAGTGCTATTATTTTCTACTATGTTGCATAGATTTCAAATTCATCAGAATTTGGTATGTTCTTTCCATCTGAAAACCAGAACAAAATTCAAACAAATATTACTTTGAAAAATTTTGCTTTAAAAAGTAAATAAACAGACAAACAAGGAACAGTTAATGGAATAAGGAAGGTCTCTAAAAAAAATAATCAAGCTAAACCAAGCCAAATTAAACCCAAACCCAACAATCAGTTTTCCACTAATGTTTCATACTGTTTTTATAATCACTGCCAATGCAATGTATGAACTTAGTTAAAGTATAACTTTATGGTCAATAACTGCTAGCTATGCACATGTAAATTTCTAGCTGGAATTTTTGGAATTAATTTCAGGCATCAAATCTTGAAACGTTATTCCTTTGGTAATTGTAAACTTAGAGAGGCGTATTGACTGCAATGACTACAAAGGTTCACAAAAAATTTGTTACTGTCTTGATTTTTTCTTTACACCCATATTACACCATTGTCTTCAGACAATTTAAACAAAGAAAAGATTTGAGCTTACATCTTACACTGCAAATTTATTAACTTAGCTAACCACAAACAGACAAATTAACTAACAAACAAAGCAACCCCCTCTTGCAAGTTCATACTTGTAGTCTGGGACCATGTCTATGCTGTCAGAATCAAAATTCTGCTCCACACTATAATATGCCGCCTATCAATCCTAAATCTTAAAAAAAAGCGCTTCCCTCTTCTACAAAGTTTAGTATTGCCATGGCATAATAGTTACTGAAAGTATCTGGTAATTTCAATCTCCATGCATCATCACAGACAGTCTAACCCTAAACACTTTAAAACATAATTACCATTAAAAACAATCAAGGTTTTAATTAGTTCTTCAGGAAGATGTGAAAATCTAGTCTTTTGATACGTAAACACTGAAGGAAGGTTCAATCTCCCTGGCAGATACTATAATCAATAACAGGGTCCAGAAGGAAAAAACTATAACCTTTTTTAAAAGCAAGTTGCAGAAATTTTACATCTCTCAGATGCTGAGATAGTTTTGTAAGTGGTATTGAAGAATTTACAAATATGATCATTAACCAGGGCTCTTTTGTGTTTTTGGGTTTTTTTTAATGTAGGGAGAAGAGAAAAAGGGATAACCTATAAATATTAAAAGAGAGCATTGCCACTCTGTCAGAAGTCTATATTGGTAAATACAAGAAAAAAACCCAAAACAAACACAAAAGCTTTCCTATTTGACAATATCTGTGCTGTCTTGACCACCATCCGTGGAATTGCAGTGTTTCGTGGGATTGTCCAAGAATATTTCCCAACAGTGAGCTGGGACTGTTCACCTCCCTGAGAAATACTCTGGTTCTACTCCATGGCTCTGCCACCTTACAAGGGATATAATTTCAGCTTTAGGTAATGTTTATATATGAGGACTAGAACATGGTATCATTCAGTGAGGTTCTTTTGTTGTGATGTCTTATTTCTGTGCGTAACACCACCAGAAAGTGCATCATGTAAAGCATACAGTTCTTGACATAGAGTTTGCAGTTTTCTTGATTTTAGTTTCACAGCTTGAGATTTTCAGGTCACCTGGAGTTAAAGTTTCTTTCAATGCAGAAATGGTGGGCAAAGCAAAATTCTCTTAACTAAACCTCTTCTGCCTCCTGTTTGCCACAAGTGGAGAGCATTGAGCACCTGAGAGCTTCTTCTACATTGATGTCATCTCAGAGGAAAAGGTGCTGCCAGGAGAAGCCTTCCAAATGTTTCATGTTAATACTAAGAACCATGCAATCTAACTACATGCCTTCTTAAAACCGCACTGTTATGCAAGTTTATTCTGTTTTCTTTCGGAATTCTCTTGAGTCCTTACAAAAACCCTAGAATTTTTTTACACTTTTATTAAAACATATTGGCAAGAAATTGGGTTCCTGAACATTTCTTGACAGCTAGGTTTTTTTAATGGTTTTTTTCTCCCCCACAAGTACTGAAATTATGTCAATAAATAGTAGGGAAGTGAAGACAGCAGAAGTTGATGCTGATGGATTTGTACAGTGTCCTTCTGGCTAAAGAAACTTCATGAAAAAGGCACTAACAGGAGCCATTCACCTGGTTTGGGCAAAAGGTTTTTGAGCAATTCCAGGTGTCTATCCATTCATAGCACTGATTACTCCTCCCATAAAAGTTAAAATCAGAGAGATATGTAAAATTGCATTTTAGGTGCATTTTTATTAAACTTTATTAAACCTTTTTTTTTTATCCCCACACCAGTTACTCATAATTATTAAAAGACAGTGTAGCAACCTTTGCTACGTGATAACTGACTTTGGACATGAGCAATTAGAACCCTATTCTCATTTACCAATAACACTCTAAAATCCTGAGAACTTTTAGCATCACTTTTCCCCTATGATGTAAGAACTTATGAGAATCCTAACTATTTCAGATACTTTTGGTAAATATTTTGGTCCCGTACAATTCCTGCCATAAGCTTATGCTTTTTTCTTGTAATTACAACTTCATATCAAAGAGAAACTGGCAAGTGTCAATCTTACTATCAATACAGCATCTGCTTTTTAGATGGGTACAACAGTGTGGATATACAGGAAAAGTTATTTTAATCTTTCTGCCACTAGAGCAGTTTCCTCTAGAATGATGGTCACAAATCATCTTTGAAACTGAAACTGATTTTTTGTTAAATAAATTGTGATGTTGGTAGCATTAACACTGCACAGTGAACTAAGCCAATTTTAACCTTTTTTGGTAATGATTCTCTGTTTGCTGTAGGTTCTTCACAGGAAAGCCTTAAGCATATGAGGTGAGTGCCATGAAAGTTCATGATCTTTGGTCACACAGTAAAAAATAAGACCTTGAAACTTTTAGTTGTGGTGGGATGTAGACGACATGGAAAAGCATTCCGTTATAATGCTGACAGCTTTTATCAATTTGAATGCCACATTAATGTATTTTATGTGTGTTGCCTTGAATATACTGCCAGATTTCATAGATCTATTATCTGTTTTCAAGGCATGCAAACATCGGGTTAATCATTTAGCCATCTTACACTATCAGTCACAAGTTAGTGACAACCAGAGTTCTAACGTGCATATCCGCAGAAGTTCACTCTATCTGCAGTGTCAAGTGAGTCATACAATAATGGTTGGACTTCTAAGTACTTTCTACCGGAGTCTAAGCATTAAATCAACTGACGGTGACCTTGCTGTAAGAGCTATATTGTTGACATGCACATGTATTTGAAGAACACCATGTCCTCTTTCTAGCACTGAGGATTTGGAACATTTACAACTTTTTAAAAATGAAATGTTTGAAGCCTGTTCAGATTAAAATCATATAAAAATATAAGCAATAATAACTATTCCATTTCAGAATTAGAAATTAATAAAATGAGAAAAATTAATTAAAGAATTAATTAAAGAATTTCAGATGCAAATGCTTGAAATTACCATGAATCTATGTCAAGGTTTAATCCCAGCTGGCAGCTAGGCACTGCATATCCCCTCACTCCTCCTCCAGTGGGATGCTGGAGAGAAGTGTAAAATTGAGAAAATCCCATGGGCAGGCAAGTGTTCAGAGATCTCCACAAAAGGAGTACTCCATCACATGTAATAGTGACTTGGAAAGACAAATGAGATCACTCTCAATGTTGCCTCCCTCCCCTTTTCTTCCCCCAGCTCTATATGCTGAGCATGATGCCGAATGGTGTGGGATATCCCTGTGGTCAGCTGGGGTCAGCTGTTCAGCTGCGTTCCCTCCCAGCTCCTTGGCATTCCCAGCCCACTTGCTGGTGGGGTAGTTTGAAGAGAAGAAAAGGCCTTGGCACTGTGCAAGCCCTGCTCAGCAATAACAAGAATGTCCCTATGCTATCAACACTGTTTCCAGCACGACCCCAAAGGACAGACCCATACCAGCTACTTTGAAGAAAATTGACTCCACCCCAGCCCAAACCAACACCATGCATCACGTTAGGCTCTGTTTGACTGATTGCTAACAGAATCTCAAATGGTGTGATTGCATTGCCAATAGCACCAATTTACATCCTACAACTCTACCCACAAATTTTAAAATTCAGAATTTGATTTTGTGTTAATGGACTGACCCATTGAATGTTAACACTTTCAAATTCTGTTTATTTCAGTGACATAGAGTTCTCTAATAACATTGTAAACGGTGTTAGAGAATCGGTGTTACTTACAGGCATTTTAAAGAGCTCTTCAAGTCAAAACCTAGTCAAAGTCCTGAAGTGAGTAATACAAATGAAAAGACTTTCATTTAGTTTTTGGAAGGGTCGTAAGACAAAACTTGAAAACTTCATACGCAAATTTTTCTGTTTGCATTTTGAAATTATTGAAATACTACAAAAAAAATCATATGGACAGAGAGGAATCAAAGTATAATTTACGACTAAGAAGAAAAAAGGAAATCAAGGGAAAATATGAAATTTCCATTAATTTCCAGTAACCTAATGTTGTTATAATGCAGAGAACACAGAGCCACCTGTTTCATTGATTTTCTTTCAGTGAGTAGCATTAACAATGCTATCCCTTTAGGGTAAACAACCAACATGCCCAGAACTTCAAGTTCATCTGTGCTAAGGTCCACAGACACCTAGCTGGATTTGACCGAGGACAGCCCTTTGAAAATATTAGTCAATAAGGCTTGACGTTCATTCATTAACTTCATTTTGCAAAAGAATATGTTGACATATATTGAACTTCTTTCTCATAGGTGTCTCAACTATTGCATAAAATTCCCAACCAGAGTATTTTATGAGTCAAAATATTGATGAAATACTACTATGCTCTTCTTAGCTTTTTCTTGAACATCAGCTTTTCCAAAAAAAGGACAGTGAAAAGCAAAATTTTGTTTGCTTTTTGTTTGTATGGTATTCATAGAAAAAAGAACATTAATATCTGCTAAAGTTTTGAGAAGATACAAAAGGCATTGGATATTGTGACCAAACATTCATAGTTTACAAGTTTTTGGAGAGTTACAAATCTTCAGAGTGTACTTATTAAGCTACTATTTCTGAAACTGGCATCTTAGTTTGCCTCGATTGGTACTGCTAGAAGTTGAATCACATTGCGTTGAAACAAGTATTCAGATTCAGATTTAAAATGCACTGGGTTATCACAGGTTTTTATTTCTTTGGTAAATGTCCTTTCTGAATACAGACAGCTCCCACAAATCTCCTCGAATCTGTGGGATATTTAAATCTAGGCATTTGACTCACTGAATAGATTCATCTAATCCCCAAAGCAACACACATATGGATGCAGTAACCCCTGTGCTAAATTTGCTCAAATGCTCACCATCATTGCCAATGTCTCTCATTTAAATCAAATAAAATACCAGTGTGTTTCTTAGGAGAGAAATTTGTAGTGCTTAAACAAGAAGATAAATCATGACTAAAAAGCTATTTTGCTTGCTGCTACCCAGCATTAGCTTGGAATAATTCCTGGATTTAAAGTGCTTTTGGGAATGACCAATGTTCTAGTGACCCTATCTGAAATCTGTACCCCTTGTCATTTTATACAATCATAAATGGCATAAATGAGCTTTGGAAAAATAGTGCTTTCTCAGGAAAGCATCATATGCTGTTATTCCCCCTTTTCTCTTCCAGCATTCCCTATTTCTTTGCCATGAGTTTTTCTGACACAACAGTCCTCCACAGCTGAAAAAAAAGGGGGGGGGAGGGGAGGTGGAAATATGATATAAAGAGCAAAACTAGCTCCTTGGTCACGTTCTTTCCTCAAAACACTTCTACTTCTACTGTGTTCTTCTAATATACCACAGCAAATTCTTCCAAAGCAACTTTCCACACTTTCCTGGCAAAACAAATAACCTATAGAGTCCAAAAATGGTAACATCATTGTGGGACAGGAGGAAGAATTTAAATTATAAACAAACTGCAATAAGAACAATTAATTTTATAATACCTATTTAGAATATCAACACGAAAAACCATTTTCCACTGAGAATTTATTACTTTTATTGCTTTAGTCAGTATGTGATTTCTTATTTTGGAATAGAAAGATATTGCCCTATTTATACATTTAAAGAGACTGCAGGTCACATAGCAGAAGTAATCCATTTGAGAATCTCAGTAATAAATACAAAATACTTTCACATTTTACTTCCCCTCCTCTTTTTTTCTTTCCTGGATGATCTGATTTATCCTTTATCACTACAGCAACAAAAAGCCTAAAGATAGCTGTGTATAGATATAACTATAGAAGGAAATAATCTTAGCTAATTAGCTAATAACTAGCCGTTATTGATATGTTTTGACGCGGTTCAATTTGAGGCAATAATCCTCTTTGATCTTCAGGCTGGGAAAAATCAAAAGCTCAAAGGCATCAGTGGTGTGCATGCTGGTAAGTGAGGATATCAATCATGTGTCAAGACAGGGCAAATAAGAAAGGTACGCAGTGTCCCATGGTAGGGCTAAGCAGGTACTTCCATATGCAACACTGCGACACCTAAAAGTAGCTCTCAAAAAGGCCAAGAGAGATTTGTCAAAGAATTCAATCATGCAGTTCAGTTCTAAAAAGTACTTAGAGCATTACAAGGACACCTACTGTAGGGGTTTGGGTTC